>JAKSZT010000088.1:1229539-1312813 GCA_026826555.1 Tolypeutes matacus | reverse complement strand
CCCCCCCCAGGCCCTGTGTGGACATTGTGCTAATCCTTTACCCCCCCAGGCCCTGTGTGGACATTGTGCTAATCCTTTACCCCCCCAGGCCCTGTGTGGACATTGTGCTAATCCTTTACCTCGCCCAGGCAACAAAAACAGACGTGGGGGTGGGAAGACTGGGTGGAGGGAGGCTGCACCGTGGGTGGGTGGAAAGCCAGGCTTGAAATCCTCAATCTGAAACCCAAGGCCTGGGCTTTGCGGCCTGAGCCCCAAGCTGCCCCTGACTGGCCATGGCCATGGACACTGTTCCTACAGAGAGGGGCTAGGCCACGGGGGTGGGGGGCTTCCTTAGCTGCCCTGCTGCCTCCACTCCCGTCCTGTCCAGGCCCTGGTGGCCACAGATGGAGGCACTTGCCTCCCCCAGGACAAAATGAAACCTGCTCTTCTCTGCTCGGCCATCGGCTCCCTGCAGGGCATGGAAGCGACCTTGCTGTCGAGGCCCAAAAAGAGCCGCTCAGCTCAGCTCTGGCCGAGACATCAGCCCCTCCCGGCCACTTCTGGGCCCCCACACCGGAGAGTGGAGCAGGCAGGGAGGGGGTGACAGCCTCGGGTCACCCCAGGGCCCGTGGATTGAACACCACAGACAGCGCAAGACAGCACCGTGGCCGGCATGGCACCTACTACGCGCCACTTCTACATCAGGATCCCAGAGTGCCACCAGTGAAGAGGCCGTGGGGCAGGCGAGTCGGTGGAGAGCTGGGGTCCCCGGGGGGAGCAGCTGAGCCCACACCTCTCTGACTCCAAGCCCACGTCTTCATTTTCCATCAGGCAATCGTGTCCCCTAGGCAACACCATGGCCACAGGTAGACATTATTCCCGGGAGGTGTGAGCTTCTGGGCCTTTTAGCCCAGACTGCTCAGACCCCCTGGGCTTACCCCTCCTGTCTTGTAGCCCTACTGTGTGGGTCCCTTTCTGGTCTCTGATAAGGTCACTTCCCTATGGACAGGGAGGGTCCTTGGGGATGGGACGGCAAGAGGGGCCGAGGGGATGGCTGAGAGCACCTGGGCCCACTTCCCTTCTGCCCTGACCTCTGCGGCCCGCTGGACACTGCCCCCCAGGCCCTCACCCAGGAGCACCTTACAAAGAGAGACAAGAACAAGACAGCTGGCGACACGTCTCCCGGGACGGCAGATCAGACCCACCGGGGCGCCGGCCCCACCTGGCCACCGGCCCTACCTGGCCGTGCGACTTCAGGGAAGTTGCTCGTTAGAGGATGCACCTCCGTTTCTTGGTCTGCAGTGTGGGCTGCGCCGACGCCTGCGGCTTGTGAACTGGAAGCACGCATGAAGTCACCACTCGTGGGCGAGGCGCCCGCAGCCGCCACCTCCCACTTCACACTCACTTCCACGTCGCCCTCCCCAGGGCCGGGGCTGGCTGGCTGCGCGTGGCCTCCTCCACCCACCCACAAGGCTCGGGTCAGGGCGGGCGCCCCGGAGATGGTCACGTGTTAGTCAGGGGTGGAGGAAGGAGCCTGGAGTCTCAGAAAGAAGAAGGCGGCACCAGCGAACGGGGCGACGCGCCCGTGGGCACACGGGACATTCGCGGCCGAGCTCAGACTAGACCCAACCCAGAGCTGCTCGTGCCCACTGGCGACAGCATTTAAAGCTGGTCCTTCGTGCCCAGCACTACCGGGTGTCCTGGCCGGAAGCGTTTTCAGATTCTCTGGTTGAGTGGACTGGTTTCAGCGCCCCAAGCTCACTCCGTTAGCTGAAGCAAGTCTGGAAACGCCAGAGCCCGGGCGCAGGGTGGCCCAGATCACCCCAGCACCGGAGCCCGCGCCACGCCTCTCGGCTGCTCCACACCTTTATAACGTGCTGCCACGTCTGCCACGGCAAGTCCCCTCTCGCTGCTTTTCTTCCAATAAAATGCTCTTTATGATTCTTGCGCTTTTTCTCCTCCAGATGTTTGTCGAGTCTCATTAAAACTCCTCTTGATATTTCCCTGAAATTTTCATTGTAATTGCATTCACATTTGGAGATAATTTACAGCTTGCATCTTCTTGTCCAGGGCATAATATATGTCTCCATCCATTCGGGTCTGTCTTTATGTCATCTGGAAAGCTGCTTGTTCGTTTTTCACTGTAATAGGCCTGCATCCTCCTTGTCACTCTCATTCCAAGGTTTCCTTGTCGTGGCCAGGGTCGTGCACATGCGGAACTCTGATGGGTTTTCAGCTGATACCTGTGGGATTTCTAGGTGAGGTCCCAGTCACGCTTTCGACAAATAACCACAGTTTCGTCTCTTTCTCTTCTGTTTCTCCTGGTGTGAGTGTTGGCAGAATGGCCCGAGGCCTGGCTGCCCAGGGACGGTGAAATAGCCATGGCTTTACCTCTCCCGGCTGCAGTGAAGCTGAACGAGAAACTCCATGGGCAGCGCTCCCACCCGCGCCGTGCTCCAGTGCTGCTGTGGGCAGGGCAGGGCTGGCAGGGTCCAGGCCTGGCCTGTCCCCGGGGAGAGCACAGCTCACTCAGGACGCCGCCGAGTTCAAGACGGTTCCTTCTGCACCTGACCTCCAGGTAGGTTTGCTTATCAGGTCCGATGCCCCGTCGCTGCGCCTTCACTCGCTGTATTACATGAGTGGCGCCCGTCCGTTTGCCGGCGTGGCGAGCTGCGCAGCTCTCCGTGGACTTGGCCTATACGTTTTCTCCTTGTCTTAGTGCACTTTCCCCAGTTTCCCAGAATGGATTGGGGCGCTTTCCAGGTTTGTCTTCTCTGGCATGGGTGCCTCCACTGGGCCATCCTGCCCACTCCTGCCAGTCCCCTCACCTTGCGTGCCTTTCAGGTCTCCTTCCCCATTTACCTGTGAACTGAGGTTGCAAGTCTTGCCACAGGCATCAGCCAGGGACGATTTTCCTCATTCTTCTGTATATTGTCGGGCTGTTGCTTTTTTTGGCTGGGAGGGGGAATGTGGGGTGGGAGCGGGACCTTTATGGAAAGATTCAAATGTAGGTTATCAGGTATAGCAGTTTGATATTATTTATGAATTCCAAAAAGAGATACTGATTATGTTTGTAAACTGGTCAGTTCCTCTGGGCGTGATACGCTGTAATTGTATTAAATTCAAAGGTTTTATGTTTACTTGATTAAGTTAGGATTAGGGCTTTGATTCGACCACATCATTAGGGCCTGCAGGGTTGAGTCCCCGCCCCCTTGGTGGGCTGTATAAACAGACAATCAAGGAGACAAGAAGATGCACAGGAAGAGAGAGCGCTCCATCAACACGGCAGAGGAGAGAGATTGACCCCCCCCCAGAGGAGCCATTCACCTGACAGTTTGCAGCTGAAGAGAACAGAGACGCTGAGCCCTCTGCCAGCTAAAGCTGAGATCGGAAGAAGCTGGGCCCACAGAGCCTTACGAGAGGAAGCCTGAGCCCTCGCACACGCCACCCGCCATCTTGTTTCAACATGTGGCAAGTGACTTTAGTGAGGAAGTGACTTTGAATTGGACTCTTTGAGGCCTTGTAACTGTGAGCTTCTACCCCAAATAAATACCCTTTATAAAAGCCAACAGAGTCCTGGTACTTTGCATCAGCACCCCTTTGGCAGACTAATACGTCAGGTTTTCCGCTGTTATATATTCTTCATGGATTACACATTTATTTAAAAAAAAATACTTTGTCCCATTTAATACATTTTCTTGAATTTCATTTATCTGATATTAATATTAGTATGTTTGCTTTTTTTTTACAATTGCCTTATACATAGTTTCCCAACCCCTTAATACCATGCAATGGGTTGACTTAAACAAGAGGAATTTATGGGTTCACGGTTTTGAGGCTAGAAGTCCAAATCAAGGTGCCATCCAGGCAGTGCTTTCTTCCCAGTGGCTGGCGTTCTGGGGCCGGCGGCTGGCAGCCCTGGGTCCTGGGCTCCTCGGACACGTGCTGACGCACATGGCGGCCTCTTCTGGCCTCTCTCTTCTCTGCCAGGTTCCGCTGACTTTCAGCTTCTGGCCGCTCCCTCTGACTTTTCCTCCCTCTGTGACCTTCCCCATAAGACCATCAGTAATAGGATTAGGACCCATCCTGGGGGGAGCGGATGTAGTTCAGTGGCTGAGCACCTGCTTCCTAAGTACGAGGTCCCAGATTGGATCCCCAGTACCTCCTAAGAACAAACAAGCAAACAAATGAAAAAAACAAGTCCCACCGGGGAGCAGATGTAGCTCAGTGGTTGAGCACCTGCTCCCCAAGTTTGAGGTCCTGAGTTTGATCCCCAGTACTTTCAAAAAAAAAAAAAACAACCATCCTGGGCCACACCTTAACTGAAGTAACCTCATGAAAAGGTCCTATTCACAGGATTTCATCCCCCGAGGAATGGCTCAAGTTTAAGAACTTGGTTTTCTGGGGTGTATCTAGCTCCAAACCACCCCATGGCATATATCTTATAAATACGTAGATGGAATAATCTCTTTATTAAATTTGAAAGTCTGTCTTTTAATAGGAAAAATATTAATTGGTTCCCACATACAATGATGGTTGATATGTTTGAACTGATTCAACTTTTTTTCATGTTTCATGCATTTTCCACGTTTGCTTGACTTTTCCTGAATTTTCTTTTTCCTGTTTTTCCTTTTTGAAAGTTATATATACAATCCTTAATGGTTACCCTAATTGTTTTTTTTACAGGGCTCCCACACCCTAATTGTTTTTAATTTGTAAACATGGTACATGTTCATTAAAAAAATCATAAGGCAATAGAGGAAAAAAGAAAGAATTAACACTTAAAATCTTATCACGCAAAAATAACTATTTGCTAACATCCAGTAAACACCTCTCTAAGCATATACACAAGGAGAAGAACGAAAGGATGAATGGAAAGAATTTTATGAAAGTAACATCACACAACATGTTAATTTCCACTAAAAGTTTTACATTTTACATGAAATTAACTATTTAAAATATGAGATGGAGTTGCTGAAAATTGTTGTTCCCTCACAAAATAAGATATTTGCTCCTAGTTCCTTTAAAAAAGCCCAGCAAATCAGGGTGGGGTAGAAATTATAAAAATACATTAAAGGTTGGAGCACTTTTAAGTTGAATTTTTTTCAATTCTATGCAGTTACATTTACTCAGTTCCTCTGGATTATGAGGAAACCCCCCTGCTCTCCTTCCCACCCCCTGCCTTTTGTTAGGAACACTCTTGATTCATGTGTTAAGACTTTCACCATTTGCATTCCATTCTGTAGCAACCACTTTAGTTCTTCAGGAAATTGGCTCACTGGCACTGTCTCTTCATTGCAGCCGCTTCATTCTCGGCTCTCTAGCTGGAACAGTTCCTGGTCAACTGGATTTTGTCATTGACTTGCTTCAGTATTGATCATTCTAGGTCCTTCTGATTTTCAAATTCGAGTAATCTTTTTCTTCCATTATATTTTAAGTAAGAGTTTCCTGTTCCATTTATTCATTCTCCTATTCAGGAAGACCCAGTATGGACATCAGATTCTCTTTGGGTCTTCTGTTTCTCTAAGTCTCTATAGCTAGATAGACTAAATAGATGGTAGAGAGATAGATGATAGATAGACAGATGATCCACAGATACATAGGTGATAGCTATAGATGCATAGATAGACTAGATAGATGGTAGAGAGATGATAGATTAGATTAGATAGATAGATGATTGATAGATAGATAGATAGACAGATAGATGGTAGAGCAATAGAAAACAGATGATAGATAATCCATAGATAGATGATAGATAGATATAGATGATAGATTAAATAAATTGACTACATAGATGGTAGATAGACAATAGATGCTAGATGATCCATAGATACATGATAGATACGAAGATATAGATGATAGATTAGATACATATGATCAATGGTAGATAGATATATAATATACAGATAAATAGATGATGGACAGATGATAGAAAGATGTAGATGATCCATAGATAGATGATAGATAAGTAGATATAGATGACAGGTAGATGATAGATAGGAAGACATAGATGATAGATATAAAGATAGGTAGATAGATATAAATAGATGAATGTAAATAGGTACAGATAGATTAAAATATAAAGATGATAAGTGGTGTGGCAGTTTGAGATTATTTATGAATCCCAAAAAGAGAAAGATTATGATTGTAAACTAATCTATTACTCTGTGTGTAATACCCTTTGATTGTATTAAATTTAGAGGTTTTCAGTTTACTTGATAAAATCAATTTAGGGCTTTTGATTCGACCACATCAGCACAGTGTGACTCAGGTTGAGTCCCTGCCCCCTTGGTGGGCTGATATAAATGGGCACTCACTCAAGAAGACACAAGAAGAGAGAGAGAGAGAGAGAGAGAGCTCATCATGTTTGATCCTGGGACCCTGGGGAGAGATGAGCCATTCGCCTGTTAGTTTGCAGATGAAGAGAACAGAGCAGCTGAGCAGCTGAGAAGGCCCGGAAAGAAACGAGCCCTATGCCAGAGACTGATACAGGAAGCCCTGAGAGACCAGGCAGAGGTCACCTGCCATCTTGCTTCAACACGTGGCAGCTGACTTTGGTAAGACAGTACCTCTTATGATACCTGAAGATGGACTTTCCACAGCCTTGGGACTGTAAACTTTTACCCCAAATAAAAACCCTTTATAAAATCCAACAGACTTCTGGTACTTTGCATCAGCACCCCTTTGGCTGACTAATACAAGTGGGTAGATGATTGATGACAGGTAGATAGATAGATAGACAGACAAACAGATATTATTAGCTAGATAACTGGATAGCTGGATAGATAGATAGATAGATAGATAGATAGATAGATAGATAGATAGATAGATATGCTAGTCAGATAGATGGATAGATAATAGATAGGTGATAGATAAATAGGATTGAAAGATGATAGATATAGATGATAAATACAGAGAAAGAGATAGATATACTAGGTGGATAGATATTAAATAGATAGATAATAGATAGGTGATAGATGTTAGAAGATAAATAGGATTGACAGATGATAGATGTAGAGATAGATGATAGATAGATAGATAGATAGATAGATAGATAGATAGATAGATAGACAGATAGGTAGATAGATGATAGATAGATAAGCTAGGCGATAGATGTTAGAAGGATAGATAATAGATAGGTGATAGATGATGGGAGGGCAGGGACTCCAGCCCCAAGGAAGGTCCTGGCTCCAGAAAGGGCAGAAAGGTGGAGAGAGAGTGCCGCTGCTAGCCCCCAGCCCTGCGAGCCCACCGTGCTCCCTGCGCCCTCCAGCCTGCGAATCTGCAGGTAGGCGCAGGGAGCTTACCTGCCCCAGCCAGGGCACAGAGGCAGGCCGCTGGAGGGACTGGCAGCGCTGCCCCAGAGGTAGCGCTGTGGAGTCCGTGGCGTGGCCCATAGTTATTCCATCTCATCTGAAGACCCCTAATTGAGAAAGGGGCATTCCTAACCTTGTCCTGCGACAAGGGCTACGGGCACCACACCCACCAGCGCTGCCCACCCAGCGCTCACCGCATCAGGATGACATGCCTCCGGGACCGCGCAACGACGACCTGGGGTCCTGAGGGGTTCTGGTTCTTCCAGGTCACAGGCCCCGCCCAGGGACCCTGCCCGGCCCACTGCCGTTACATCACCAGCAGCCCCAGGGCCCTGGCACCTTCCCACTGGGCGAAGGGCCCACAAGGCTGGAGCTGCGCCAGAGGCCAGGGCCAGTCACGGTGGACAAGGAGGGGGTTCCGAGTCACCTTAGAGGAAGACAGTGGAGGGTGAGAGTGCGCAGCCTGGAGAAGGGGTGGCAGGTGGGGCCCACGACCCCCAGTGGGCTCAGGCCTCTGAGCGCAGCCGAGGGAAGGAAGGGGCTGCTCCAGAACACGGAACTGTCCTGGAGACCAGGCTGCACGTGAGGGAGTGAGCTCCCTGTCAGCCCTCGGCTGATAGATCCCAGTCAGACTCCGGAGGCCGGCGGTGAGTCGGGGTCCCTCCTCGGGACACGGCGTCCTGACCCCAAAGCCGCCGGAACGTTCTCTGGAGGCGGCTCCGCCTCCGGGCCTGCTGACAGGAGCGGGTGCAGCTGCGCCCCTCCACGCCAGCCGGTTATTTATACCCCTTCCCAATCGGAAAGCCAAGGAAATGTGTTAGCAATTTTCACTTTATTTCATAAAACACAGGATGAGGCCGAATGGGAGGCAATTTCTGAACGAGCGGGGATTGCAGATCTGGAAAATCGAGTTCATTTTCAGCTGCAAATATCATTTAGAGGAAAATCTCTTGTTTTGGCAAAAGAAGCTGCGCGTTGACAAATTCCTTTACCTCAAATTCCAGAGGGATTTCAAAACTCTCAGCCGTGGCCTACCTGTCCCGTGTTCCGGGTGGAACTGGATGCAAGCTTGGGTCCTCCGCGCGAGGGCAGGGGCAAGCGGGTCTCCCGTGGCAGCCCCTTCCCCTGTGGGCGGGGCCTCCCATCACATCCCCTCCTCTGTGGGCGGGGTCTCCCATCACAGCCCCTTCTCCTGTGGGCGGGGTCTCCCATCACAGCCCCTCCTCTGTGGGTGGGGTCTCCCGCCACAGCCCCTTCCCCTGTGGGCGGGGTCTCCCACCACAGCCCCTCCTCTGTGGGCGGGGTCTCCCATCACAGCCCCTCCCCTGTGGGCGGGGTCTCCCACCACAGCCCCTCCTCTGTGGGTGGGGTCTCCCGCCACAGCCCCTTCCCCTGTGGGCGGGGTCTCCCACCACAGCCCCTCCTCTGTGGGCGGGGTCTCCCATCACAGCCCCTCCTCTGTGGGCGGGGTCTCCCATCACAGCCCCTCCCCTGTGGGCGGGGTCTCCCACCACAGCCCCTCCTCTGTGGGCGGGGCCTCCCACCACAGCCCCTTCCCCTGTGGGCGGGGTCTCCCATCACAGCCCCTCCCCTGTGGGCGGGGTCTCCTCTCCCGCTCCGCCCACGTCCTTGCACCCGCAGCGCTTAGACGGGGACTGGGGAGGCCTGGGAGAGGGGCTCACAGCTGGAGAAGCAGCCCTAGACCCCTGCCTGGGCCACCAGGAAACCAGCTCCATCTTAAGCGTCCCTGCCATGTGTCCCCTGGGTCTCGTTGTCCTAAGGCCTGTTTTTATGCTGACCTAACCTTAAACTAATCACATCTGCAAAGACCCTATTTCCAAACAAGGCCACATTCTGAGGTTCCTGGCGGACACCCCCAATTTGGCCGTCCCCGCCCCTCCGTGTACGGCGCCTTTGGCCTCATTAGGGGTTAGAGGACACATTCGGGCGACAGCCCTCACCCTCAGCCTCCGCCCTCCCAAGCCTGGCTCTGCCCGCCCTGTCCAGCCGAGGCCTCAAGGCCGCAGCCGCCCTGCCTGCGGGCGCACGGGACCCCCGCAGGCCCTGGATGGCCGGGGCCCCTGCCTGCTCTTTTCCTTACAAACGCTGGTGTCCCTCATGCCTCTGACGGGCCGCAGGCGCCCACAGGGGCGGCCAGCCTGGTCCTGCCCACGGCCCTCCCGAGCCGCCCACCCGCGTTCCGCCTGCCGAGGCGGTGGGCTGGCACAGCTCACGGCCCTGCCCACACCCATGGCCAGGCTTCACCTCACGCCCATGGGGAGAGAAGAGTTCAGAACCCAGTGACGACGGGGACGCTGCAGAAGGACAAATGGCCATGGCCAGCGCGAGTGCTGCATGCACCAGGTCAGCAGGCGACGGCAGAGCGTCCCCGCCCCGCTCCCGCACTCGGCTTCCCGAGGGAGAACCCCTCCCTGCAGGGAGGGTCGAGGACAGCAGCCGGGCCCTGCCCCACGCCCGGGAGCTGGCAGTGCCTCGCAGCAGTGGAGGCCCGAGCCGGGGCAGCGGGTCCCTCCAACAGGGACCCGTCAGTGGGCTCTCCCGTGGCTGGCTGCTGCACCTGGTGGCCACATCCGCCCATCAGGCACGACCAGGACGCGTCTCGGGCCACTCCTGCTGCGAGGTGGCACGTGGTGACAAGCCCACCCCCCAGCACGGATCCTGCCCCTGCTGGCCAGGCCAGGGCCTCAGGAGCACCGGTGCCCGGGGCCCAGCACAGCCAGGAGGGCACCGCCCTCTCCCCCCCGCCCGCAGGGACAGCGTGACCGACCGCGGGCCCCATGGGGCTCCAGGGGCAGGGCGAGAACCTGGACCCTCCCGGCTCCAGCCTGGTCCTTCCAGACCCAGAGAGGCCCACGGGGCTGGGGTCTAGACCGGAGCCCCCATGACTGCAGGCACTGAGCGCGCCAGGCCTGTCCGACCCCTCCTTGGCCTGTGAAGGGGGGGGGCGTGTGCCCTGAGCGTTCATCCTGGTGTGACACGGGAGCCAGCCAAGAGCCTCACACGCACACGTGGCAAGGAGGAAGTGGGTCTGGTTCACCGCTGTCTCATGAAGAATATGGGGGTCCCCCTTCCTTCCCATCTCCCCAGGTCACGAGGCATCGTTGCCAGTCCACTCTCAAGCCTGACTGTGACTCAGTAATCCAGACCTGATAATAACCACTCACAGAAAAAAAATCCAATTGAGGAAGATTACAGAGAGCAGCGGGTTCTGTTGCATGGCCCCAAGCTGATGATGGTGTAGCGCCTCCGTCCAGGCCAGCCCGTGGGTTTGCTCGCCACACATGCCCTTGGCCAAGGAGTGGCGCTTTCTGCCTCGTGGATGCCTTGGCCACGGGTGGGGGGGTGCTTTATCCAGCAGCAGGAGCTGATGAATCAGCACTGAGCCTCGGAGCTCCTCCCTCCCAGAAGTTCTCAGGGTGAGGGACCGAATCCAAGACAATTACCAGTCAGTTCGCTTCACCTCCTCAGAGTTGTTAGTTCATCTCTTTTTTTTCCACATAAAAATGATTTTGCCAAATGCATAAAATTATAGAGCAAATCAGATCCCAGAATGAAATGGCAGAGTTTATAGGGGAAATAATGCCTCCCCACACTGCTTTCAGATCCTGATGAAACGGCAGGGTCCTGGCTGCCCCCTGAGGTGTGGAGGATGTGGCCAAGGGCCGAGGTGAGGGGAACAGGCCTCTCCAGGGCCAGAAGCCTGAGGGCAGACCCCGCCTGCGCTAGGCCCCTGCCTCCTCGCCAGGGGCCACCCAGGCTGCCCCTGAGGCCTGAGTTAGGGGCTGGCAGAGAAGAGCTGAGGCATGCTGGGCAGTGTTCCCAGCACTTCCTGTGCCCGAGCTCATCCAGGCTAAGCCTTGCTTTTATTTAACTTCTCTAGAACCAGAATGTGTCTTAAAATCTGTGGCATTTGGATTTGATGGAATTATTCCACTTGATCTTCAGCACAACCTATGACAGGAGGGGCTCGCAAGAACCCCGTTTGATGGATGAGGAAACTGAGGCACAAGGCCAGGGGGTGCTTTGGGACTCCAGCTGGTACTCAGGGCAACTTAGACCCAGGGGCTGGGGAGGAACCCACACTCTTCTTCAGCCTGTCCAGCAAAACTCCTTGGCTCCCTGAAACTGGAGGAAATTCCCCAGGGTCAAGGCTGCTGGGGGAGGGGGCAGAGACCCGAAGGGAGGAAAAGGGCTGAGGGTGGCCACCCTGTGTGGCTGGGCCGAGCCCCTGCCCAGCTTTCCCCGGGCACCGTTGCTGGGGGATCCCAGCATTGTGCTGAGGTCTCTGCCCTGCCCCCACCCAGGAGCTGTCAGGAGAGCTGGCCCCCTGGGGAGCAGCATCAGGGCTTGGGGGGATCCACCAGGGTGGCCAGGGCGAGATGCTGGGGGGGGCACCAGGGCGAGATGCTCTGGGGGGGGGTCCAGCAGGTGGCTTTCCATTGTGCCCCAGGGCAGAGGTGCCAGTGGGAGAGGCCCGTGTGTCCTCGCTGACAGCGTCCCTGGGTTCTTCCCCCCAGGCAGGCCTCACTCTCCGATCACACACACTCGTGGGGGGCATCTGTTTCACTCTCTCATACAGAAGCTTCCCCCGTTGCTCTGACTGCAGGACCAGGGTGGGCTCTCGGTGGTTTGGGGCCCCGTGAAGCCGCTCATTTGGGAAGACATCCAGCAAGTGCAGCGGGGGTGGGAAAGTGGCCAGAGGGCTGCGCTCTCGTCGCTGAGGCCCGGGGACAGCAGGTGAGGGCACCAGGCAGGGACCCAGCGACCCCGGGGGCGTTGCCTCCCCGCAGCTGGCCAGGAGGCTCAGCAGCCCCATAGAGCCCTGGGCTGACGGCTGAGAGCAGGGCTGGAGGCCTTGCATCTGCCCGGCTGCCTCCCTCCAAAGCTTCCTCCATCAGAGCAGGCCCTGGGCCTTCTGTCCCCCACCTCTCCTCTCCGTAAGGACGCACACTTCATCAGACACACCTGCGCCCCGGTCATGTCCACGTCTCCTCGCTCAGCGGCAGCTGGGGGTCTCCCGAGGAGCAAAACACGCCCACAGAGCCATGTCATGTCCGGGAAAAGCCCCCACATGGGCTCTGCTGTGTGACCCTGGGCAAGGCACTTAACCCCTCTGGGCCTGCCTCCTCTTGGGCAAAGTGTCGGTAGGGGCACCTGCGTGCAGGTGGACCTGTCTGGTCCCGGCTGATGCTGAGTTAACAGACGAACAGGACAGAAGGGGCGTGTCCCATCAGGGCTGCCGAGAACCAGCGCCCCTCTCAGCATCCGGGAAGGGCCAAAGAGGGCAGGTAGCAGAGGAAGAGGCATTAGGGTCCGGCGCCTTGGGTCTCAGGCCGTGGCGCCCTCAAGGCCCGTGGCCGCCGGCCGCCTGCTTGCCGGCGCCCCCGCGGCTGCGCCCCCCGGGGAGGTGCCCGTGGGCTGGAGGCCAGGGGTCGCACCTGCCGGGCTGGCGTCCCTGCGCAGGGCGTGAGCCCGCCGCCAGCTGGGCCGAAGCCAGCGGTATAAACGCGCCGCGTCAGACGCGCACCCTTCCAACCTCTGCCCTTCGGTCTTTGAATTATAGTTAGCAATTAGCAGAGAACTTGACAAAGAAAAAAGAAAGGGTAATAAGACGTTTAATTACTGGTTAATTAATGGTTTCCCAACTCATTACAAATATGCCCCTAAATGGAAAAGTAACTCCACAAAAATGGTAACTGGCTCCAGGCTCCGGAAAGAACGTGCGCCGGCGGCGCTGGACGCCACCCCTCTGGGCGCGGGGCGCTGGCGCTCCTTTGCATTCCTGCCGGTCCTGCCCCTGCCTGCCGGGGAGGCGGGGAGGGGGTAAGGGGGGCTCTTGGCACCGTTTTCAGGCTCTCTGCTCTCTAACGTCCTGATACAGATCACGCGCGCTTCACCCATCGAAAGTGAGCAAGTCAGGTTTGGGCAACGTCCACGGAGCACTGCATCCGGCCCCCACTCCGTTTTAGAACAGCTGCCTTACCCCGAAAAGAAACGCCGCCCTCCTTAGCCGCCACCCTCCACTCTCCCCCTGCCCCAGCCCCCGAAGCCACTGATACACTGCTGTCCCCACAGATTCCATTCTGGACGTTTCACGAGACGCAATCGGACAGCACGTGGCCCCTCATGACTGCTGCTTCCGCTGGACATGATGTGTCCAGGGCTCGTTCCTCTCCAGGGCAGGACAATGTCCCACTGTGGGCCCACCACACTTCTTCCCCTGTTCATCAGTTGCTGGGCATTTGGCTTGTTTCACTCTTCGGCTGTTAAAATTATGCTGACATGAACTTTCATGTACAAGTTTTGTGTGGACACACATTGTCGTTCCACTTGGGATGTATCTGGGAAATGGAACGCCTGATCATTCGGTGGCTCCGTTGACCATTTGAGAAACTGCCCGGCTGTTTGGAAAACCAAAGCAGCTGCGCCATTTACAGTCCCCCCAGCAGTGCCTGAGGGTTGCAATTTCTCCACATCCTCACCAACACTTGCTATTATCTGTCTTTTAGGTTGTAACCATTTTGGTGGGTAAGAAGCAGTTTCTCCTTGTGTTTTCCATTTGCACTTTCCTAATGGCTAATGATGCTAAGCATTTTTCATGTGCTTATTGGCCATTTGTGTATCTTCTTTGGAAAAATGTCTACTCAGACTCTTTGCCCACTTTTGATTAGGTTAATTTGTCTTATTATTGAGTTGCAATAATACAACAATTAGATACATGATTTCCAGATATTTTCTCCTGTTCTGTGGGTTGTCCATTTACTTTCTTGATGGTGTGCTTTGAGCACAAAAGTTTTTAATTTTGATGAAGTCTAATTTATCCATTTTTCTGTTGATTTTGGAGTCACAACTAAGAAACTACTTATTGTCTATCCAACCATCACAAAGATTTATACCTATGTTTTCTTCTAAGAGTTTTCTAGTTTTAGCTCTTACATTTAGTTGTATAATCCAATTTGAGTTCATTTTTGCATATGGTATGTGGTAGGGGTCCAGCTTTCTTCTTTTGCATGTGGAGATCCAATTGTCACCACACCAGTTCCAAATGAATTTCCTTGGCATCCTCATCAAGATCAATTGACCGTAAGAGTGAGAGTTTATCTCTGGGCTATCAACTCTAATCCATTGATCTGCATGTCTGTCCCAGTGCCAATACCATACTATCTCATTTACCACAGTTTTATAATAAGTTTTGAAATCAGGAGTGTGAGTCCTCCAACTTCATTTTTCTTTGTCAAGATTGTTTTGGCAATTCTGGGTCCCTTTAATTTCCATATTCTTTGCCAATTTCTGCAAAGAAGTCGGCTAGGGTTTTGTTTAAGTTTTCTAGGCTGCTCAAGGCAGATAGCATGAAATGGGTTGGCTTTAAGCAATGGTAATTTATTAGCTTACTGTTTTGAGACCGTGAGAATGTCCAAGTCAAGGCATCGCCAAAGCCATGCTTTCTTCCCTAAGACCAGCTGCCAGGGATCCCTGGCTCCTCTGCCACATGGCAAGGCACGTGGAGGAGGCTGCTGGGCTCCCCTTTTCTTCTTGGTTCCGTTGATTTCAGCTTCTTGCTCCCATGGTTCCTCTCTCCCTCCCTCCCTCCCTCTCTCTCTCTCTGTATTTATCCCATTATCAAAGGACTGCAGTGAGAGGATTAAGACCCAACCTGGGCTACACTTTAACTGAAGTAACCTCATCAAAAGGGCCTACTTACAATAGGCTCACACCCACAGGGTGGTCAATTTGGGGAGTGTTGATACTTAGCCATATTAAGTCTTCCAATCCATGACCATGGGGTGTCTTTCTATTCATTTAGCTCTTCTTGAATTTATATAAACAATGTTTCCAGTTTCCAGAGAATAAGTTTTGTCTTTCTTTTGTTGAATGTATTCCTTTTTTTTATTGTTATACAATGGTAACCCTTGATTGGGAGCTGAGGGAAGAGGGAGCCCCTCTTGGCCACACTCCCTTGGGGTGGAGCTTCTAACTGAACAGGGGGAGGGGAGAGAAGGGCAGGGGTCGTGGCTCAATGCTATAAACTCTTGTATTTACTAGAATTTAGTAGGTTTTCTTGAATAAATATTTCTTTAGGACATTTCACAGAGGCTTCAAGTGGTTGTTTTTGGGGATTTGTTTTTATAGCTTTCACCAACTTTGCTTATTTCACCAGATGTAAGCTCTTCATGCTGCAATCACAGAAGTGGAACTCCTTTCACTACCATTTTTTTTAAGATTTATTTTATTTACTTTATTTTTTCTTTATTTATCCCCCCTCCCCCAGATGGTTCTCTCGTGTCTGCTCATTGATTTTTTTAAATATATTTTTATTGAGGTATATGATTCATACATGAACATGCATAAATAATAAGTGTATAGTAAAGATTGTGAACTTACAAAATAAACATACATAACATCATACAAGTGTCTCATACATTACCCCTCCACCAACACTTTGCATTGTTGAGAAACATTTGTTACAAACTCTGCAAGAACATTGTTCAATCGACTTTTTTATAAAGATTTATTTATTTATTTATTTATTTATTTATTTACTTTTATACATTTTTAACCCTCCTCCATCCCATTTTTGCTGTTTTTGTGTCCATTCACTGGGCAACTCTCTGTGTCTGTTTCCTGCCCTCTCTTCTCATCCTTCTCCTCCTGATGTCAGAGAGAGGCGTGCTACCGCCTGTGCCACCTCAGTTCCTGGTTTTTCGGTGCATCTCGTCTTGGCTCTCCCTTGTGTCACTCTCCTGTTACGTCATCATCTTGCTGCGTGGCTTGGTGGGGCCTGACGGTGCACCCCTGCATGGGGCCTGGTGGCCATGCACCTTCTATATCCCTCTTTTTTTTTTTTTTTTTTACTGGGAGGTCCCAGGGATCAAACCCAGATCCCTCCACATGGGAGACGGACGGCCAACCACCCGAGCCACATCCGTCCCCTTGCTATATCGCTTATGGTTGACCAAATATACCTAGAGTTACAGTCATTTCCCATACAGGATGGTCATGTAATAAATCAGGCTTAGTTTATCACCAGCATTCCGAAAACCAGACCTAGGGAGGAAAACCAGGTCTGGGGACACATGCATGGTTTCTAATATAGCGAATGTTTAGCCTGCCCTGATTATCACAAAATCAGGACAGTGAGAATATTCACGTCTGCTCATTGTTTGCTCACCTTCTCCAGGAGGCACCGGGAACCAAACCCACATGGGAGGCGAGTGCCCAATGGCCTGAGCCACATCCGCTCCCTGTGGGCTGCAGTGTCTGCTGGCCTGAGGCCTCTGCTTGTTGAGGTGGGGGCGGCATCTGCTTCTTTTAGGAGGCACCGGGACCCAAACTTGGGACCTCCCACGTGGTAGGCGGGCGCCCAAGTCGGTGAGCCACATCCGCTTCCCGTTTCACTATCATTTTTTAAATCCCTCTCTCTGACCAGACCACCTGAGGATTCCAACTCCTGGCAAAAACCCGATGTGTGATTTCTCAGTCCAGACAGGAATGCAACTCACAGAATTCACTAAAAATGATCTACAATCATAATGAAATGATTAAAATTATTCATTAAACATTAACATTTTACACTAAATTTTAATGAAGTGTTTAAAAATCTACCCATTTGAAAAAATGGAAGGATTTTTAGTTCATCTAAAAATCGAGGACTGAAAGGCGGTAGCCCTGCCCCATGACCAGCACCACGATGGCGTGACAGCCACTTGGGATGAACAAGCGGCTCAGCGCAGTCCCCAGGCACGAAGTCTGCTGGGGGGGACTGTGTACCCCAACAAGAGACGCCGGAGCCGGAACCACGGGGTCGCCCGCTGTAACAGGGCCTTCTGCCCACAGCACCTTTCCTTTAAGGCGCTGGAAACCCAGACGCGGCGAGCCAGGGACGGTCAGCGGAGCCCAAAAGAGCCGCAGGCGAGGCCGAGAGCGGCCCGAGGCCCCACTTGACTCCAGCTGGCCTTAATCTGGGCCTGGGTCCTTTGTAGGCAGAGGGCGGCCCAGAAAGAAGCAAGCAGCCCTGCTCGCCCAAGGCCTCGCCCGGCCGCGGGCACAGGGCTCCTGGAGGGGCGGGGAGGGGCGTGGGAGGCCCCGGGCTTCCCCCCAGCAGCGGCTCCCAGGTGGGAGGTCTGGGAAGGTCTGCGGGATGCACTCTGGCCCGGCTCCTCCAGCCCCCCCTCTCGGGGGTCTCCTTCGTCCCAAGGCAAGAGCCTAGAGTTAGGGACCCCGCGCAGTGGCTTCGCCAGCCTCCATGGGGAGGCCCGTGGAGAGCCCAGTGGGAGCTCAGGGAAATCCCAGGGTGCCTTGGGCTCCCGGGGGGGGGGTGGGCAGGGCTTTCTCTCTCACAGAGGGGCAAGGGGCCTGCTCAGAGCCTCTGGCGCTGCCTGGTACTTCTTTCCCCTCTGCGGGGAGCCCTGGGACCCCCAGAAGAGGAAGCCAAGCCAGCAGACTCTGAAGTAGCTGAAAGGCTCTGATAGTTGCTTCCCGAGCTGGAGCCCAGAGCAACGGCTTGGGGGAGGCCAGGATCCCAGGGGTCCCGGCAGAGGGGACGGAGGGGGCCGGCGTTGGGGTTGGCGGCAAGTGCAGGTGCTCCAGGGCCGGGGAAGGGGTGCAGGGGGCAGGGAGGGCAGCCAAGGCCAGCCCGGGACCCGCAGAGCTGTCCCACGCCCTCTCCACCATCCCCTCCCAGCTGCACCCCGTGAGGGCTGGCGGACCTGGGCTCAAAGCAGAGGGACGAGTTGCCCCCTGGCCTGGCCTCCTGCAGACGCTCCCAAGAGGCCCTGCTGGCTGCCGCGAGCGGCGTCAGTGGCAGCCACGGGTGGCCCTGCTAGGAGCCGGGTCAGTTGGCGCCAGAGGACCCACGCCGCCGGGCAGGGGGGGCAGGCACTAGGCTCAGACAGTGAGTAGCCTCTTCCCTTCCTTTCCTTCTGACTCCTCATCGTTCAGATTTTCCCAAATTAGCAGGGATTGCTTTCACATTAAAAAAAAAAAACCTGTTTACAAAGTATCATAATTTCCTAAAACTGCATTTTTCTCTGAAACAGTGAGTGAAATGCGACATTGACCCCCCACTCCAGGCAGTGGGGGTCAGAAGCAGTGAGCTTCCTCTCTAACGGGCCAGCCCCTCCCAGGCCAAGGTGCCGAGACCTCTCCCCTGGGCACGCAGCCAGCGACTCGGGGGCACAGAGGCGCTTGCAAAGGGATATTTTGATTTCCTGAGGCCGCGGGGGAGGAGGATGAACTTGAGGCGCACCCCATGAGATTCCCCCTGCCCCTCACATGGGAGGGGGGCCTGGGCCTCTAGGAAGGCGCTGGCCCCTAAGGCCCCCGCGACGCCCAGCCTCTGGGGGCACTGCTGGGGACACGCAGTCTCCCGCCACTCCCTTGAGAAATTCCCTGGAGCTTTTCTACTTCCAGGAGCCATTGCCGTCCTCTGGGAACTACAGGAAGACAGGGCCGCCTGGGGACGCCAAGAACACTTAAAGGATAGGAAGAAACAAGAGCAGCCTTCTGTGCCCTTTTCTAGGACGATGGACCTGCCCCCTTTATTTAGTAGCTTTGTTCTGATGTCGCAATTAGCCTCCTAACAAAGTCCTGAACTCTTCCAAGACAAGATGGGGAAAGCAGGAGGAAAAGCGTGTGGCCAGGCCCCGAGGCGCCCCCACCCCGTGCCCTCCGCCCCAGCTGCTCTGGGTGACCTGCCCCTGCACCCCACACGGCCCCCCGGCCCCTGCTGCGTGAGGGCTGCCTACGGCTCTGCGATGCTCTTCATTTCCCAGGGCCCAAGTGGCCCCCGGACTTCCCAACACACACCCCCTTCCTGGCGGGATGTGCCCATGGGTGGGGGCAGCTTTCCCAGGGTCCGGGGCACCGCGGAGACCCCGCCCGGGTTAACGTGGCTGGAAATGGGACCCAGCACCTCCAGGGCCCCCAGGGCCGCCCTGTGCAGGGGTTTCCCGGCTCCATGAGGGCGGAGGAGGCTGGGCTTGGCCAGGACTCCAGAAGACCCCCACAGCCTCTGCCCACCCTCCCCAGAGTCCACATCAACAGCCTCTAACACCCCAGCCTGGTACGGAAAGCTCTTGGACCGGTGGGGCAGGAAGAGCCGCCCATCCCCCACCGACCCCACCCAGAGTCCCAGATGCCCCACCCCCACCCCAATCAAGGTTCTCCTAAATCTTACCAAGCTGCTAATTAATGATTGATGCCACTTCAGAATCCAAGAGGACGCCTCGATTTTGCCTAAAATTAGTATTTAAACTTTTCCTGTTGAATATTTACATTTTTCTACAAAAATGACTCTCGGTCCGCAGCTGCCTGACCAGCGAAGAGCGCTGCTGCCACCTGGTGGCCATGCCGGGCACGACCGCCGGGCGCACGCGAAGCCCTCGGGGCGCCGCGAGTTGTACAGACCCGGCGGGGATGGCGGGACCCCCGACACCCGGCGCTGGAGAAAACTCCTCCGGCCCGAAAAACTCTCCCAGGGGCGCTCGGGGGCCCCTCCCAGGCCTCTGCCTCCTCCCTGTCCCCTGAGTCTGGTGGATGGAGGGGGGCATCTGCTGAGCGGGACCCCCAGGCTCAGGCACAGGGGTGCAAGGAGGAGCCTGCTGACCCACACAGCTGCCCGGGAGTGGGGTCCTGGGCTGCCTGGGAGAGGCCATAGGCAAAGAGACCGAGGAGGGGGAGAGAGGCCGGTGGTGGAGGGTCTTGGAGCCACAATGGAACCCCCAAATCCACTCATCCCTCCCCCCAGCCACACACACCCCTGCACCCCAGGAGGCCTTCTCTGATATTCCAGGCCCCAGAGAGGACTGCAGGAAGGACTCCTGGGGTCCCTTCCCCTCCCCTTGCCCGCCTGACTCCAAAGGGAGACCAGACCTTGTGATCCGTTCATGGGGTACCACGGGGAACCCCCTCAGCCCCAGCTGCCAGCCAGGTAAGGACCCCAGGTGCAGGGACCTGCATGCCAGGGCAAAGCAGGAGGGCCGGAGTTTTAATTCTTAGGTCGGCTACTTGACATAAAATCGGAAATCTGAATATCTTTTAAGATGAATTTTCTTACTTTTGAACAAAACTTACTTTTATTAATTAAAATCACTGAATACGCATTGCAATTAAGAAACTCCTCTTGGAACAGACCCTGAGCTGTGCCACGCACGTCTGGACGGCAGCGGCCCAAGGTGCATTGTCCCCACGGGCTCCCCGGCCTCCGGCAAGCGCAGGGGCCGCGGCACCAGCGGCGCGTCCTGCCTCAGGGCCCAGGTGGGCGACGCGGGCGGCGGTGGGGGCGGGAGTGGCCGCAGAGGCCACGCGGAGCGCAGCCCTCGGGAGAGTCCGTCTGCCCGGAGCACCCACGCACGGCCACGCCCGGACGCAGGCGTGCAGAGACCTTGACCCCGCCAGGCCTTGTCCACCCCTCCCCCAGGCCATTTGCAAATGACGTGGCCCAGCCCAGGGCCGGCTGGGGCGGGCTCTGAGCGTCAGGACCGGGTTCACTGCGTGGCCACCCAGGAGCTGGGGACTGTCTCCCGCCGGGCAGGGGGCCACCCAGGAGCTGGGGACTGTCTCTCGCCGGGCAGGGGGCTGCCCAGAGGGGGCAGGCAGAGCCGAGGGGGGCAGGCAGCCACAGTCCCACTGCCTCTGCCAGGCCCTGCTGGGTGGCCCCTCACCACTTGGCCCTCTGCCTGGCGCTGCCTCTTTCACTCTGACGCAGGTCTGCCAAAGGCAGAGCTCTGAGTGCCCCCAACCCAGGGAGCCCAGGGCAGGGACCCCATCTTCTGGGCTTTGGAACGCTCCCCAGGGGGGGCATGAGGGGACGGAGAGAGGAAGGAGTCCAGTACTGTCCCTGCTCTGGGTTGCAGACTCATCCAGTGTTAGGGTTTGAATTGTGTCCCCCAAAAAGACATGTTCAAGTCCCAGCCCCCATGGTGGACTAGCCTCATCTGGAAATAGGGTCTTTGAAGGTGTGCGTAATTGAGAGGAGGCCACACTGCACCGGAGGGCCCTGATCCAAAGGCCTGGGTCTCCCTGAGAAGGGGGCTTTGCCGAGCCCAGCAGAATTCCGGAGCAGCAGGGCCAGCCGCCACCTCGACTTGGGACTTCAGGACCCAGAGCTGTGCATGACACAGGCTGTGCCTTGAAGCCCCCCAGTTTTCGGTGGGAGGCTTTGTTGTGGCAGGCCCAGGACACTGGGATGTTGGTCGAGGCCCCAACCTTCTCTCACTCTCGGACGACAGCCTCCCAGGCCCTACAGAGGACCCCCCGGCTCACGGTGCCCCTCCCCACCTGGACCCCACTTAACAGCCAGCAGGGCCTGTCCAGCTGTGGGCTCTGAGCTCCCACCAGCTTCGTTACAGAGGCCCCCTCCCCACCCCCGTACCCTGCAGACCACGATCTTCTAGAAAATAACAGCACATTTGAAGGTAGCAATTTGAATTTTGACAGACAGGGAGAATTGAAACGGAATTATTTATCTGTGACTGCTGTAGGAAGACTGAGAAATTTAAATAACTATTTGTCTACAAACTTAGAAGGCAACTGTTAATTGGATTTTTTTTTTTTTTACTTTTTTTTTTTTATTAATTTTTTATATATTTTAAAAGATGCTTAGATTACACAAATGTCACACAGACATTACAGGGATTCCCATGTTCCCCACCTCCCACACCTCCCATAACCTCCCACATAAACACCTTTCTTTAATGTGGCTCATCACCTGCAATGGATATACACATCCTGGGGCTTTGCGCTAAGCATGGACCATAGTTCACACTGTAGACCCCACTCTCTCCCACTCAGTTCTGCATGGTATATGCTGATGTAAAATGCCCTATATCTGTCATCGTAATGTCACTCAGGATAATTCCCGAGTCCTGAAAAAGCACCTGTATTACAACTGCTTTTCCCTTCCCTGCCCCAAAAGTGTCCAGTGGCCACTGGCTCCACCTCACTGTTGTAATTTCTTCCATTGCTCGAATCACAGTATGTCTACAACAGCATACCAGTAAGTCCACTCTAGTCCATAGCTCTTCCCCCAATCTGAGGAGTTTGGGATGGTGATGGCCACCCCACCTCCAAGTGAGAGGGGGTCCATATCCCATGGATATGATGGATGGGATTATCCTGCCTACAGCTGCAGACTCTCTCCATTCCCCAGGATGGCCGTTGTCCATCACCACCTCCTCGCCAGGTGACTTGGGTGAGTCCATTGAGCTGTAGAGTAGGAGTTGCAGCTCCACCGAGATTCCAGGCACAGCTGGCACATGGGTAGGCCAGAGGCTCCAGTCTCTGGAAGTATGCCTACAAAATCCAGCATCACATATAGGTTTGAATAGAAGGGACTGATGGACCATGTGCAGGGAGGACTTACTAGAGTCCAACTCTGTCACTCTCAGGAGCACAGATTCCAAAGTAGAGCCCACTGATAAGGCATCAATCTCTGGAGCTGTTCCCCCTTATATAGGACCTGGGTGTCTCCAGAGCCCCCAGGAGCCCCTCTGTGTGGGGTGATATCCACTTTGGTGTTCTATGAGATCCTACTGAGGTGTACGTAAGCGTTACCTCTGGGATGACCTCCCGACTCTCTTTGAAGTCTCTTAGCCATATGAACTCATTTGTCTTTACCTTTTCCCCCTGTTATTCAAGGTCTTTTTCCAATCATATTGCCCATTGGCACTTGGTATTAATCCCTTGTTGCCAGGGAGGCTCATCCCCAGGAGTCATGTCCCACGCTCATACAGATTGAAAAAATATCCCTTCAAAACATTTTCTCAGAGACAAGCAGAGCAGCCACTGAAAGGTGGCTTGGGTGTGTGGCCTGGCGACTAAGCGTGGCCCCTGCATGGCTGTGCACAATGAGGTGTCAGCCAGCAAGGCGTGAACTCCAAGAGAAGCAAAATCTCGTGTCATCAGACAGAGACTTGAAAATTAAATACATATCTGGAAGGAGCCATGAGAGGGGTCTTGTTGGACTTTTGGTAATACTGATGCCATACTTTTGGCATTTAGCCTCAGCAGGCAGCGGTGAGGATGGGGGCTCCACAAGGAAACCGTCCCAAGAGCAGACACCTTTTCGTGCAGGGCGGGGGGTCAGCAGGGGTCCTGTCTCTCTGCTCAGGAGGGCATCCAAGCCGAGGTGTCCCTCCGCCCCCAGGACCCACCCACGGCTAGACATTGGGCTCCAGGGAAGCCTCCTTGGGGCACACTTGACCCGAGGTCCAGTAGACACTGTGCCCCCAAAGAGCAGTACCCCTCAGAAGCAGCTGTGTGACCCCGACCAGCCAGAAACCATTAGTAGCTGGGTTGTCTGCTTACTCTTGGGTTTTGAGAGTTCTGTATTCTGGATACAAGACCTTTATCAGATCTGTGGTTGGCAAATATTTTCTCCAAGTTTGTGGCTTCTCTTTGCATTCTCCTAACAGTGTCTTCACAGAGCCAAATTCTTACTTTTCATTGAGTCCAATTTATCATTTTTTTCTTTTATGGATTGTAGCAGTTGGTATTATTGATGAATTCCAAAAAGTAATATTGGATTATGTTTGTAAACTGGGTCCTTTTCTCTGGGCATATTAGAGTGTATTGGATTCAGAGGTTTTACTTTTACTTGATTAAATAATGATTAAGGCTTTGATTAGGCCATGTCAATAGGACATTGCATCCCCTCCCCCTTGGTGGGTGGGAACTCACAGACAAACTGCACCACAGAAAAGGGAGTTTGGAGTTTTTGAGCGGAAAGTAAGCACACAGAGGAACTTGGTCATGAGGAAAGAGAAAAAGCCCTGGGAAGAAAAAACAAGCCATTTGCCTGATAGTCTACAGCTGGTCTTGGGGAGATAGCAGAGGAGCTGAGCCCAAAGAGGAACAAGACCCAGGAAGAGAGGAAGCCAGGAAGCCTGAACCCTTGCAAATGTCAGCAGCCATCTTGCTCCAACACATGGCAACAGACTTTGGTGAGGGAAGTAATTTATGCTTTATGGCCTGGTAACTGTGGAATTCTACCCCAAATAAATACCCTTTATAAAAGCTGGCAGAGGGGGGCAGATGTCGCTCAAATGGTTGGGCATCCATCTCCTATACAGAGGGACCTGGGTTTGATCCGCAGGACCTCCCGGTAAAAATTTTTAAAAATTAAAAAAATAAAAATAAAAATAAAAAAGCTGGCAGATTCCTGGTAGTCTGCACCAGCACCCCTTTGGCTGACTAATACATGGATCATGTTTTCGGTGTCACACCTAAGAAATCTTTGCCTAATCTGAGATCACAAAGATTTTCACTGAGTTTTCTTCTAGAAGTTGTACAGATTTAGATTTTGCATTTAGATGTATGATCCATTTTGAGTTAATTTCCATAAATGGCACCAGGTATGGGTACAGGTTCACTTTTTTTGCATATGGACATCCAGTTGATCCAGCACCATTGCTTGAAAAGAAAATCTTTTGCCATCAAATTGGTTTTGCTCCTTAGTAGAAAATCAGTTGACTATATAAGTATAGATCATTTGGGAGGTTCTTAATTCAGTTCCATTGATACCCTATATTTATGCCAATACCACACTATCTTGATTACTGTAGCTTTAGAATAAGTCTTAAAATCAGATAGTGAAAGACCTCCAACTTTGTTCTTTTTAAAAGTTATTTTGGCTATTTTAGATCCTTTAGCATTTTTTTATAAACTTTAGAATGAGTTTGTTGATTTCTACAAAAAAAAATATACAGTTAGATTGTAATTAGGATTGCATTGACTCTATAGAACAACTGAGGGCGCATTGACATCTTAACAATATTGAGTCCCCAATTTATGAACACAGGACATTTCTCTATTTAGTTCTTTAGTTTCTCCCAACAATGTTTTGTACTTTAAAGTTTCAAGGCCTTGCACAAATTTTCAAATTCATCCTAAAGTATTTCATATTCTTGATGCTACAGTACATAGTATTACTTTTTTTAATAATATGTTTTTGTTTAAAAGATACTTAGATTACATAAATGTTACACAAAAAATATAGGGAATAGTATTACTTTTTTAATTTATATTTTCATTGTTTGTTGCTAGTATATAATAATACAGTTGTTGTTTTTTTATGTTGGTCTTGTATCCTGCCACCTTGCTAAATCACTTATTTCTATTCACTTTTTAAATAAATTCTGTGAATAAAGATGGTTTTACTTCTTCCTTTCCGATCTAGATTCCTTTCATTTACTTTTCTTGTCTTAATGCACTGGACGGACTCTCTAGTACAATAATGAAAATGAAGTGAGAGTCTGTATCCTGCTTTGTTCTCAATTTAGGGATGACACATTCAGTCTTTCACCATTAAGAATATCCTTTGGTAGTTAAGCAAGTTCCTTTCTATTACTACTTTTCTGAGAGTTTTTAAGAGGAGTGGATGCTGGGTTTTGTTAAATGCTTTTTTGGCATCTACTGAGATAATCATGTGGATTTTGTTCTTTAGTCTATTAATATGATGTATTACATTAATTGATTTTCAGTTGTTAAACCAACCTTGCATTCCTGGGATAAACTTCACTTGGTCATGATGTATTATCTTTTTCATATATTGACTTTGATTTGTAACTATTTTCACATCTATGTTCATGAGGGATACTGGTCTGTAATTTTCTTTTCCTAAGTCTTCATCTTGTTTTCAGATATATTGGCCTCATAAAATGAAGTGGGATCAAAACCACAATGAGATACCATTTTACACCCACCAGTATGGTGTTTCAGTTTGCTAAGGCTGCTGGGAGCAAAATACCAGAAATGGGTTGGCTTTTATAATGGGAATTTATTTGGGGTAAAATCTTACAGTTCCAAGGATGTGAAAATGTCCAAATCAAGGCATCATCAGAGATGCTGTCTTACCAAAGGTCAGCTGCTGGATCCTGGACTCCTGCCATGAGGCAAGGCAAAATGGCAGCTCTCCATCTGGGTCTCTGCCTTCTCCTCCAGGCTGCTTTCTCCCCAAGCTCAGCTGTGGGCGATCAAGCACATGGCATGGCTCATCTCTTCAGCTTTGAGCTGCTCCATGGGCCTAGCCTCCCAGGGGCCTCTTTCCATGCCTCTGTGCTCCACTGATTCCAGCCTCTGGTCTCTGGAACCTCTCTCTCAGCCATCTGGGGCTTTTTTGTCTTTCTGCAACTGCAGGCAATCCTGGATTCCTTTCTCACATAGCAGGATAAAAATGGCAGTGGATCTTTCTCTGTTTATATAAGACTTCAGCAAGAAGGCGGAGACCTAACCAGGGTCACGCTTCACTGATATAGTCCAGTAAAAAGCCCTATAGTGGTCTAATAAAAATGACCTACTCAAAGGTCCCTTAACTGACTCTAATGCAATCAAAGGGCCCCACACCCACAAGAATGGATTAGTTCAAAGAACATGATCTTTTCTGGAATTCACAAAACTTCAAACTGTCACAGATGGCTACTATTAAAAAAAAAACAAAACAGAAAATTACAAGTATTGAAGAGGATGTGGAAAAATAGCAATTCATTCATTGCTGGTAGGAATTAAAATGGTGGAACTGCTGTGGAAGACAGTTGGAAGTAGTTCAGAAAGTTAAGTATAAAATTACCATATGACCCAGCAATCACACGTCTAGGTATATACCCAAAAGAATTGAAAGCAGAGGCTCCAACAGATATTTGCATACTGATGTTCATAGCAGCATTATTCACAATTGCTAAAAGATGGAAACAACACAAGTGTCCATCAACTGATGAATCAATTAAAAATTTTGTTAAATATGCACAATGAAATACTATTCCATCATAAAAATGAATGAAGTTCTGATGCATACAACACCATAAATGAATTTATAAACCTTGAAGACAACATGTTGCGTGAAATAAGCCAGACATGAAAGGATAAATATTTTATGATCACTGGTATGAAATAATTAGAATAAGCAAACTCATAGAGTCAGAATTGAGACTATAGGTTATCAAGGGATGTGGTGGGGTAGGGAATAGGGAGTTAAGGCTTAAAATGTACAGAGTTTCTATTTGGATGATGGAAAAGTTTTGGTAATGGTTGCCCAACATTGTGAACATAATTAATACCTCTGAATTATATGTTTCAATGTGGTTAAAAAGGGAAAGTTTAGGTTGTATATATGTTGCTAGAATAAAGATGAAAAAAATTCATGGAACTGCACAACACAGAGAACCCTAAGTTCAACCATGGACTATAGTTACTATTACAATTATAAAAATGTGCTTTCATCGATTGTAATAAATGTAACACACAGATGCAATGTGTTAATAATAGGGTGGTATATAGGAATCCTGTATTTTATGCATGATTGTTCTGTAAACCCACAACTCCTCTAAGAAAAAAGAAAGTAGAAGTAGGAGGAAGAAAAGGAGACCCAGGGGGAGAGGTGACTTCAGGTAAAAAAGCACAAATAGATGCTGGACTTGAAAAGGGAGGAAGGGGCCACAGCCCAGGAACATGGGTGCCTGAAGATGCTGGAGAAGGCAAGAAGTGGAGCCTTCCCCGGAGCCTCCAGAAGGAATATACCCCTGCCAATAATGTGATTTTAGCCCAGTGAAATCCATGTCAGACTGCTGATCTCCATTTACTGTCAGAAATTACCTGTGTAATTTGTTTTAAGCCAAAATTTTTCTTAATTTTAAAAAATCAATTGAACCACTACTGGGTATATACCCAGAAGAACTGAGAGCAGTGACACAAACAGACATCTGCACACCGATGTTCATAGAGGCATTTTAACAATTGCCAAAAGCTGGAAACAACCCAGGTGTCCATCAACAGATGAATGGATAAACAAACTATGGTCTAGTCATATTATGGAATATTATGCAGCTGTAAGAAGAAATGAAGTCGTAAAGCAACATGGCAACATGGATGAACCTGGAGGACATTATGTTGAGTGAAGCAAGCCAGACACAAAAGGACAAATATTGTATGAATGCGTTACTATGAACCAAATATATTGTGTAACATATTGTTTGATTCAAAAAAAAAAAGTATATGTATCCATTACATTTAATTGAGAAATGTACATATTTATTCATCTGTGTTTACTTTTTAGTTTTTAACTGTTTATATTTTCAATTATTAAATGTACAAAATAAAGTTTAAAAAAAAATTGAGAATTATTCTCTCCCCTTCACTTTCTGGAAATGGTTGTTGAGAGTTGGTGTTATTACTTAAGTATTTCCTAGAATTTAGTAATGAAGCTAGGTGGACCTGGATTTTTCTTTGTAGGAAAGTATTGAACTATAAATTCCAGTTTTCAAAAGATTTGGGCTATTCAGATTATCTCTTTCTCCTTGAGTGAGCTTTGATAGTTTGCTCCCTTAATGGAATGTATATCTCACCTAATTTTTTTGTATTTTCTCTTATTTTTCCTGATCAGTTTGTCTAAAGTTTATCAATTTTATTGATCTTTCTAAAGAATTAGCTTTTGGTTTCATTGATTTTCTCTACTGATTTTCTATTGTCTATTTTATTTATTTCTGCTCTTATCTTTATCATGTTCTTTTTATGCTTCTTTTGGATTTAATTTGCTCTTCTTTTTCTGTTTCATTAAGGTATAAGCTGAGGTCAATGATTTGAGATCTTCCTTCTTTTTTAGTAAAGGCATTTAGTGCTATAAATTTCCCTATGTTTACTGCTTTAACTCCATCCCACAAAATTGTATGTTATGTTTTCATTTAAATTCAATACAAGGTACTTTCTAATTTACTTTTTTTTTTCTTTGATTAAGAGGTTACTTAGAAGTGTCTCATTTAGTTTCCAAACACTTGGGAATTTTCAAGATATCCTTCAGTTAATGACTTTTAATTTAATTCCACTATTGGTCAGAGAACATATTTTGTTTGATTAGAACCTGTTTAAATTTATTAAGACATTTTTATGGCCCATAATTTGGTCTATCTTGATAAATATTCAAAGTACACTTGAAAAAACATACACACACTCTGTTGTTGGGTGGTATGTTCTATAAATGCCAATTAGATCAAGTCATCCATACCATATTAGTTTGCCAAAGGAAAGTACCAGAAATGTGTTGGCTTTTATAAAGGGTATTTATTTGGGGCAAAAGCTTACTGTTCCAAGGCCATGAAAAGTCCAACTCAAGGCACTATGAGAGGTGCTTTCTCACCCAAGCTGTACTACCTCCTGAAGCTCAGCTAAGGGCAACCGGGCATAGGGCTTGTCTCTTATGGGGCCTCTACTCTCTGGCTCAGCTGCTCCTCTTTCTCCACAATTTCAGCTGCAAGCTATCAGGGAAATGGCTCATCTCTCCCTGGGGCCTCACTTCTTTGAGCCTCTCCTTTCTCTCACATGGCAGCATGCAATATGGCAGAGCTCTCTTTTCCGGTGTATCTCTGTTTTTTTATCAGAGCCAGAAAAGGGTGGACACTCAACCTGAGTCACGTCTCACTGAGGTAATCCAACTGAGAAAAAGTCTCACACACACAGAAGTGGACCAGCACACAAACATAGTCTTTCTCTTTTGGAGATTCATAAAATGATTTCAAACTGCCACACATATCCTAACTGATTTTCTTTTTATTTGTGCTATGAATAAAATGTCTGACTGTAATTTATAGATTTCTCTACTTCTCTTATAGTTCTATCAGTTTTTGTTTCATGTAAGCTCTGTTATTAGGATGAATTGACCCCTTTATCATTATTAAGTGATCTTCTTTATTTCTGGTAATATCCTTTACTCTGAAATCTACTTTGCGAATCCAGCTTTCTACTTATTAGTGTTAGGATGGTATAACTTTTCCATCCTTTTACTTTAACCTATTTGCGTCTTTATGCTTAAAGTGGGTGACATATAGTTGGGTCTTGCTTTTTTATCCAATCTAACAATCTGACAATAGTCTTTAGACTATTTATATTTAGTGTGATAATTGATATGTTTTAGTTTAAACCTTACTATTTGTCCTACCTGTTTGTTGTTCTAGTTTTTCTTTTTTACCCCTTCTTTTGGATTAATGTAGTATTTTGTATTATTCTATTTTATCTCATTGCTATCTTATTAGCTATACGCTTTGTTATATTATTTAGTGATTGCTTTGGGGATTATAATATACACCTTTAAATACAAACACAGTCCATATTTAAGTAATATTATACTACCACACATATAAAGTAAGAATCTAACAACAGACCCTTCACTCAGCTTGGCCTTGTGCAATTGTTGTCAAACATTTTATTTCTACATAAATTATAAGCCTGTGATGGTTAGGCTAATGTGTCAACTCAACCAGGTAATTACGCCCAGATGTTTGGTCAAGCAAGCACTGAGCTAATTGTAATACAAGGACATATATGGGCCTTAGTCATCAGCGAGTTTACTGCATTGATGGCTGATTACATCTACATCAACCAGGGAGATTGCCATCAGCAACAAGGGATGCTTTATCCAATCAGCTGAATGTCTTAAAAGGGAAGCGATTTCAGCAGTCAGAGAGAATTTCGCAGCTCGTTTTTGGACAGTCAACATCTCCCAGAAACTCATCAAGGACTTTCATTGGAGCCCCTGATTTGCAGCCTGCCTGCAGAACCTGGACTTGTGCATCCCCACAGTCACGTGAGAGACTCTTATAAACCTCATACTATTTACAGCTATCTCCTGTTGATTCTGTTTCCCTAGAAAACCCTGACTAATACAAAGCCCCATAATAAGCTTTTATTACTTTTGCTTTAAACAGTTAATAATTTTAAGAGACTTTAAACACTATTTTATATTTTTCTGGTGTTCTTCATTGTTTTATGCAAATTCAGATTTCCATATGATATTATTTTCCTTCTTCCTGGAGAATTTACTTTAATGTTCCTTGTAGTGAAAGTCTTCCAGTGATGAACTCCTTTTGTTTCTGTATGTCTGAAGTCTTCATGTTGCCTCCATTTTTTTTTTTTTTTAAGGAGATACTGGGGATTGAATACAGGACCTCATAATGGGAAGCTGGCACTCAAACCACTGAGCTACACCTGCTCCCTGCCTTCATTTTTGAAAGACATTTTCACTGGGTAGAATCCTAGGTTGACAGTAATTTTATTGTAGCACTTTAAAGATGCTGTTCCACTGTCAACAGGCTTGCATTTTTTCAACAGGAAGTCTGCTGTCTTTCCTATCTTGTTCCTTTGCTTCCTTTTAAGATTTACTTTTTTATTATGGTGTACTTGGTGTTATTTCCTTCATGCTTCTTGTGCTTGGGGTTTCTTGAGTTTCTTCAATTTGTGGGATTATAGTTTTCATCAAAGTTGGGAATTTTGACCATTATTTCCTCAAAAACTGAAAATATCAAGTGTTGAGCACGCCTGTGGAGCTGTTGCATTGCTGGTGGGAATATAAAGTGGAACAGCCACTTTGGAAAACAGATTACCAGTTTCTTATAAAGCTACACATACACTTAACATATGATCTGTGCTAGGAGAAGGTCCAACATGGCTGCCACCTTTCCTGAGACCCCCAAACAAACCCTGTGCTTGGGACTACGTATGTTTAGCCTGTGCCTAAGACAGATGAAGAATGTGGGCTGACTGTCTCCTTGGGGGTGCCTTGAGATGAAAATCATCCCCTAGCAGAGGGAGGGCTGCCAGCACATCCCTCCCACTTTTGGTCTGAGCATATGCAGATATGCACTGGAGACTGCCTGGCTAAAGCTTGTACATGTTATGGCACCTGGCCACCGCTGCTGCCGTATCTGTTCCTGGTGTGAGGGAGGAGTGCCTTTGATTTGCAGCCTGTGTGGGCAGTGAAGTCCTTCTTCCTGCATCAGCTGGTGGATGGGGATCCACTGGCCATAGGGACTGAAGCCTGCTTCTGAAGCTGGCCTGGTTTTGACTCCTCTGCATGTGAGCAAACGTTGTTCTATCCATTGCCTGGGTGAACCCAACACCTGCAAACCATGGAAGGGGTGGAGACCTAAGACTGACATTCCTGGTGGCAGGTGCATGCACTTTGCTGCCCCTATGTAGTGAGATCCGCCCCCCCACCCCCCACCCCCGCCCAGAGGTGATATCAGTGTTTCCTTCCCCTGGCATGATCCAACAATCTCACTCCTGGGTATTGACCCAAGAAAAAATGAAAACACATGTCCTATATGAAGACCTGTACATGACTATAACAACTTTGCTCATAGCAGGCAGATATTGGAAACAACCCAAATGCCCATCAACTAGCAAATGGATAAACAAATTTTAGTATAGCCACACAATAGAAAACTACTCGGCCATAAAAGGGAATGGGTTTCTGATGCACACAGCAACATGGATTAACTTCAAATTCTTTCTTCTAAGTGAATGATGCCAAACTCAAAAGGCTACATGCAAGAGTTAGGAAAGAAAGTGTAAGGGGAAATATGTGAATTGATTGATTTCAAAATACCATCTTGAGGAAGATTGTGGGAAGACGGCAACAGATTAACACACAGAGTTGAATGCTCTCATAAAAACAATGGAGAAAGATCCAAAAGCTGTCCAAGGGACCTGTTTTGGAGGTCAGTAGACCAGGACAGTGCCATACAACTCCCAAGAGGGTGAGGGACAGAGAGGCAAAGAAGCCTAAACGAGAAACATGAGTTACCAAGGCCCTGTGGTGGCTGGGCAGGGCTCCCCTCCCCCAAACCCAAGATATTAAGCTGGACTAAAACCCCTGATTCACTGCAGCCAGCTGAGAGGGGAACAGACATCTTCCTCCCTGTCAGCTGTTTCAAGGAAAAAGAGAGGGGAGGTCGGGGTGATTTTCTTCAGTGAATTCAGCCAGCAGAGCCCACTTGGAATCTCCCACCTGGAGATTCAACACAGAAACAGAGGAAAGCTGGACTGAAACACCAATGTAGAAAGGTGCATTGACTAGCGCCATCTGCTGGCTGATCCGGAAATTGCATCGACAGAAGCTGCACTCTCTGTATCCAACCCTGGGAGAAAATCTGCACCCCACTACTGAGTTCCTGGCCCGATTTTGAAAACTTAAGCTGGACAATTTTAAAGGCTGAGAATAAGTTGAACCAAATATCAAAGAAGGGCGGGGGGGGGGGAGAAATAGGCAAGAGAGAAAAATTAGCCATCAAAGTAAATACACCAACATATTAAGGTGCCAAGACATCAGCAAAAAAATTACAAACCTTACTAGGAAATAGGAAGAGATGGCCCAGCCAAAAGAACAAGCCAAATATACTGAAGAGATACAGGATTTAAGACAATTAATCAGTGATAATCACACAACTCTCCTAAATCACTTCAAAGAATTTAAAGAAAATGTGACTAAAGAAACAAATGATATTAAGAAAACACTGGGAGAGCATAAAGAACAATTTGAAAGATTGCAAAGAAAAGTAACAGACCTTATAGGAAAGAAAGATATGATGGATGACATTAATAATACGTTAGAGGCACATAAGAGCAGATTTGAATTGCTTGAAGACAAAATTAGTGATTTTGAAGACAGAACATCTGAACTGGAAAAGACAGGAGAACAGGAAGAGAAGAGAATGGAAACACGGAATGGAGTCTCAGGGAATTGAATGACAACAGAAAACACACAAACATTTGCATTATTGGTGTCCCAGAAGAAGAAGAGACTAGAAAAGCAGCAGAAAGAATATTTGAGGAAATAATGACTGAGAACTTCCCAACCCTTACGAAGGACGTAATATCAATATCCAGGAAGGACAACGAACCCCAGACAGAATAAATCCGAACAGACCTATCCCGAGACACCTACTGTGCAGAATGACAAATATCAGAGATAAAGAGAGGATTCTGAAAGCACCGAGAAAAGCAAAGCATCACATACAAGGGAAATTCAGTAAGATTGAGTGCCGACCTCTCATCAGAAATGGAGGAGAGAAGAAAGTGGTATGATGTATTTAAGGTACTGCAAGAGAAAAACTTATATTGAGAGAGAGAGAGAGATACTGCCAGTCAAGAATTCTGTATCCAGCAAAGCTGTCCTTCAGAAATGAGAGTGAGTTCAAAATCTTCTCAGACAAACAAAAACTGATAGACTATGGTACCAAAAGAACAGATTTACAAGAGATACTAAAAGAAGTGCTGCAGCCTGAAAGGAAAAAAGAAGGGCAAGAGATTTGGAGAAGAGTTCGTGTTTTTTTGTTTTTTGTTTTTGTTTTCCTCTTTTGGAGAAAAGTTTAGAAATGAAGATTATTAGGGAAGGTAAATTAAAGGATAAGAAGACAGACAATAGAACAATATGGTAACAAAGAGCCAAAGGACAAAATGGATGAAGCAGGTAATGTCTTTATAGTAATAACACAGAATGTTAATGGATTGAACTTTCCAATCGAAAGACATAGACTGACAGAATGGATAAAAAAATAAGAGACCCACCTCAGATGTAAGGACACAGCCAGGTTAAAAGTGAAAGGTGGGAAAAAGGTATTCCATGCAAACAGTAACCAAAAAAAGAGCTGGAGTAAACCAGATAAATGTAAAATAACAACATTATAGTGTAAGAACAATAATTACTCAGTGTACCTGGCAAATTGTTCCTGTGATCAGTATTCTGTAAGTTTTTTTTTCATACAAAAGAAACACTTGCTTTTAATTGAGAAGGACTGGAGAAGAGAGGGATTTTTGGATAATTTATTTTTCTTTACCCCTTTCATATTCAGACTCTTTAAAATAATCTATCTGGATCAATAATGATTAGCATGACTACTGTTGAACAAGATTTTGAGTTTTTCTGCCTCATAAAATTATGATTTGGCAAATTGTTATCTGCTGTAATTCATTCCAATAAGATGTGAAGAATTCCCAAATAGGAATCTGATTATCTAGAAAGAATTATGGCCTAAATGGAAATAAATAACTAAACCAATAATTTATTTCATTCTTAGACATTATTATGTCCAATAGTTAGAGCTGTAATATAAAAATTAGAATTATAATTAATTTCTATTATATTTGAATTATTATTTACATTTATAAATGTTTATTGCTATGCTATTTTTTATACTGGATTATATTGAATCTAACCTGGTCTTGCACTCTCTTAAAATTTTTAATTTCTTTCAGTCTATTTTTCTATTTTTTTTACAGTTTTACAATAAAGGACTTTTTAACAGCTAAAAAAAGAAAAGAAAAGAAAAAGCCACATGCTGTGTGATCCCTTTGTATGGTGGTGTAGTTTGCCAAAGTGAGGCAGGCTAGGAGATTAGGAATCAACAGGCAGATCTGGAACCTGGAGGGAAGACCACATGGCCGCAAATACCCCCCAAGACGGCTGCTGGGAGACCCTGTGAGAACTCCCATTCGGAACGCGATTTCATCCAGAATCAAGGAGAAGCCCCGGACAGTCTCCAGGGCCCTGGTCGTTGGGCCCTCCTGGGGGATTGAGGGGTGGGGCAGGCAATCAAAACAGCAAACAGCTGGGCCTCCTCCCCTGTCATTAGCAAAGGGGCAGAATAATTAATAGGGTAAAAGGCAAGGGCGGAAGCAAAGCCAGCCTTGCCTGGATCAGCACGCAAGTAAGCCTGGGCATGTGGAAGCTGTAAGCCAGCCCTCTCTATCTCTTTTCAGCTCCTTCCCGTCTACCTGGGACTCTTAATCGGTTATTTTCTCCCATTTCTCTTCTCTCCATTCCCTAATAAGTTACTGGCCTAACTAACCGGGCTTGCTCTTGAAATTCATTTTTTGTAGCTTAACCAAGAACCTAGAGAAAATCCAGCAACAAAAGGGCTATTGATGCACAGACCAGAATCGGGTTGGCTTTTATAAAGAGGGTTTATTTGGGGTAAATGTTTACAGTTCTGAGGCTGTAAAATATCCAAATTACAGCACCATCAGACATGCTTTCTCACCAAAGTCTGCTGCCACGTGTTGGAGCAAGAAGGCCACCAACCCCTATGGAGGTTAGAGCTCAGCTGAGGGCACCAGGCACAGGGCTGGTCTCTTTCCGGGCCTCCTGTACCAGCCTCAGCTGCTCCACTCTCTTCCCGAGTTCAGCTGTGAGCCGTCAGGCATACAGCACGGCTCATCTCCACTTGAGCTGCTCCGTGAGCCCAGCTTCTTGGGACTCGTGCTTTTAAGGGATCCCTTAGTCCTCTCTCTTTCGTGACAGGGCCAAATACAGCAGCTTCCTTTTCCTGTGTCTGTCTGTGTGTCTCTGGGCCTCCATGGCCCCATCAAAAGCCCTAAATCGATCTTATCAAGTAATCTAATCAAAGGCCCCTGGACTGAATTTAATGCAATCAAATGGTGTAACACTCAAAGGAATAGTTTACAAACATTATATTTCTCTTTTGGGGATTCATAAAATAATTTCAAGCTGCCACAAGTGGCATTCTAGAAAAGACAAACTACAGGACAGGATATCAGATCAGTGGTTTCTAGGAGTTGGGATTCGGTAAAAGATGAACTGCAAAGGGACATGAGGGAAGCATTCCGGGTGATGGAAATGTTCTGTGTTTTTATTGTGGTGGTGATCACATGACTGATGCATCCACCAAAGCCTGTAGAACTGTGCGCTTAAAAGGAATGACTGGGAAGCAGATGTGGCTCAAGCAGCTGGGCTCCCGCCTACCACATGGGCGGTTCCTGCTTCTATTCCTGGTGCCTCCTAAAGAAGACAGCGAGCTGGCTCAACGGGCAGGCACAGCAAGATGATGCAACAAGATGACGCAACAAGAGACACAAGAACTAAAAACATAACAAGAGATACAACAAAGCAGGGAGCGGAGGTGGCTCAAGCAATTAGGCACTGCCCTCCCGCATCAGAGGTCCCGGGTTCAGTTCCCAGTGCCTCCTAAAGAAACAAGGAAGATGAACATACACAGCAAGTGCAAACAATGAGGGGGTGGGGAGAAATGAATAAATCTTAAAAAAAAAAAAAATGAATGACTTTACTGAATGTATATTATACCCCAATAAACCTGATTTTTTACAAAGCAGACCTCCAGATGAGGTGTGCATTCACTCAACTCCCATCTGTTGACCACCAACTGTCCTGAGCCTGGCTGTGCTGAGTCCTGGGAGACAAAGTCTCAGGAAGCTCACAGTCTACCAAGGAAAGAGCCAACTTTTCCAGGTCATCCCCAAAGTTATACCTTTTCCCTTATTGTTTATTTTGTCATTCCCTTTCCATTGAAAATGTCCCTGCAATGATCAACAAACCTAATGCTCCAACCTCCAAAAGATATCTTACTGGCCCTGTTTCCTCAAGCTCCTCAAACATGATTTCTAATTAAGTCCTAGACCACGAACTCCTCGAGAGCTGAAACACCGTCTTGGTGCCTTCTACATCCCAGGCTCCAATTCCTAATAGGCATTTGACGGGCATTTGTAGAAGAACATAGGAGGGAGGGAGGAAAGAAGGATGGAAGGAAGAAAGGAAAGAAGGAATGGGGATATGAAGGAGGGAGGGAGGACAGAAGGATGAATGGAAGCACTGAATAAATGAGCTTCTGTGCTGGTATTTTCTGTGAGACTTACCTTACCTACCTGAGAGTAGGGACTCCCAGAACTCAGGTTAAAACAGTCAGTGGATGGTTGAATGGATGGAATGATGTGTGGGGGAGTAGATGGATGGGAAGGTGAGTAGATAGGTAGATGGATGGATGTGTGGGAGGATGGTGGGTGGATGGTGGGTGGGTGGTGGATGAATGGGTATGTGGATGGATGGATGGATGGATGGATGGATGGATGACAGATGGACAGATGAGTGGATAAGTGGAGGGAGGGATGGATGGATGATGGATGATGGATGGATGGATGGATGACAGATGGACAGATGAGTGGATAAGTGGAGGGAGGGATGGATGGATGATGGATGATGGATGGATGATGGATGGATGGATGGATGATGGATGGATGGATGGATGGTTGGAAGCTCCCATACATCCCTGCCATAGTTAATGGCTCTTCAACCCTCCCAGGACTCCAAGCTCCAACAAAGGCATGTCCTTACTACCTCCCCTTCCATATCTCACTGTGCTGATGCCCCATAATCCAGTCCTTTGATTGTCCTGCAAATTAGGGCCTCTCTCAGGAAGACCTTGCCTGAAGCATATATTCCAGACCCTGCAGGCTTCCTCCCCCCATGGGACCCTGAAGCTGAAGCATTTACTGAATAAGTCTCAATACTGGGATGGATTCTGTACACAACTTCTGGACCACCTGCCTCACCCCAGACCATGCACATCCAAAACCATCCTCTTACCCAGACTCAGCTATTCCCTCTGAGAAACCTTGGGTGGTGGCCTTTCCTTGCAGTACTTACCTCATTCCTCCTTGTGTTTTTTTCCTCCTTTCCTTCAGCACAAATTTGCTGCATGTGGTCCCTCTGCCAGGCTCAAGAGACAGTGTTGAATGGGGAACCATCCTGCCCTCGGCAAGCTCACAGCTCAGAGGGAGAGCAGGTGCACAAATGGACACCAACTTGTGCACATCACAGTTGTACAAGAAACAGAGCCCCTCACTCAGAAGTGGGAGGGAGGAGGTATCAGGGAAGACTGCCTGGAGGAGGTTCCCCTGAAGTGAGTCTTCAAAGACACATGGGCACTGGCAAGGGAGAGGAGGGCATTCCAGGGGAAGGCAGCAGAAAGAGCAAAGGCCCAGAAGGTTCAGAGGGGCTGGCAGAAGGGGCTGGACAGAAGGGAGGGGGCGGTCAGGCAAGTGTGGCAAACCCAACAAGGGGTTCCTTGGCGCTTCCTGTGCGAGGATGCACATGGAGCCTGGAGGGTGTGTCAGATGGGGTGGTCCCCGCCTGCTTGTGGGAAACCCTCCCCTTGAGTGTGGGCAGGACCTGAGGCTGGCTTCCCACCAACAGCAAACAGCAAACGTGACGGACTCTCCGTGACATGTGTGCAGTGGCCACCCGTCCTGCTGGAGTCACTCTGTCCTTTGCTGGGGAGCCCCACGTGGCCGGGAGCTGAGGGCGGCCTCTGTGATGATCAGCAAGAGGCAGAAGCCCTCGGTCCTATGGCCTCGGGGGACTGAATTCTCCCAGTACCCTGAGTCGACCTGGACAGGGGCTCTTCCCCAGCGGAGACTCCGGATGAGCAGTCGGCCCGGCTGGCACTGGGGGGGCCCAGCTGGGCCTAAGGAAGCCACAGAAACTGAGACAATGAATGCACCCCACTCCGAGCTGCTCGGGCCAAACAACAGTGTCACATGGCAACAGACCAACCTGAGAGGCTGACCCCTCAAACAGAGAGGTGGGCGTGGGGGAGCAGAGCCAGGCGGATCCCTCGAGGGTGCAGCGCCCCACCCCCACCCTCGCCCCAGCAGCTCCCGCGACCCCAGCTCCCCTCTGGAAGGAACTTTCTGGGGACAGCCAGCATAAATGTGAAAATGTGACAGCACACGCCATCCACAACGTGATTTAATTAAGAGACAACGACAGTGAAGTCCAGACTCATGGTTCTCGGGGTAACGGGCTCCGGTTGACCAATGGGCCCGGGTGCTAACGCATCATAACACAACTTGTTTGGGGAAAATGACCCGATTTTTCAAATGCCTTCAAACATTTATTTTCCTTCCACGGTCGCCAAGTCTTCTCCAGTCCATGGCTGATTAGTTCCAGCTAAATCTGCCTTTTCTCATCAAAAGAAAAGATTGCGCATTTTATGTTCAATTAACTCTCACGAATCTGTCAGGAGTGAGTCCAGCTGAAACCGTCATTCACTGTCCAATTTCTCAAGCTGCCAGGAGCAGGGAGGGGCCCCCCGGGTGGGCCTGTGCACAGGCCCCCACCCCCTGCCTCGCCCGCCCACCCTGTCGGAGTCCCCCCGCAGTGGGTCTCGCCATCCCCCCGGGCCGCCTGGCTCAGCGCCGCCCTCCCGCCCTCCCGACCCCACCTCCCTGTCCACCATGGCTCTGCTGTTGTCGGAGCCCCCCTGGGCCAGAAGCTCTGGGAGGGTGGAGCCCCCTCCTCGCTGCAGTGCTGGGCTGGGCCGAGGAGCGGCGGCCAGACAGCCACCCTGTCGTCCGCACCTGGCTGCCGGCATCGCCCACGCGGGGCGCTGGTTGGTTGGACGTGGCGTTTCGGACTGGCAGACGCTTGGCTCTCATCAGCTCTCGTCACACCCTCTGCCTAACTCCCTTCAGAGGACGGAGGGGCTGTGGATGAGGGGGCTACTGCAGCGTGGGAAGGAAGGGGGTCGAATGGGCCAGAGGAGCTGGGACAGGGCCCGGGACCCTGGAGGGTCCCAGGAGAGGGAAGCGCAGCGCAAGTCCAGGGAGGACCCTGTCTGTCTGTCTAGTTGCAGAGCTGGCCTTGCACCTGCCTGTCTGTCTATGGGAGAGGGGAGGGCAGGGAGCTGCCAGGATACAAGTCACAGGGTCACCAGCGGCCCTGAGTGGGAAGCGCACTCCCCTCCCCAGAGCAAGCTGCCCAGTTGCCTGCAGCCCTTGGCCCAAGGGTCCCTCTCGCCACACAGGCAGGAGCGGCTGGAAGGAGGCCCTTCCCAGTGCCCATGGAGGCTGAGGTTGGGGTGAGGGCACGGATAGGCAGAGCTGAGGGTTGGGGATGGGCTCGTTAACTGGCACCCATCTATCGGGTGCGTCGTCGGGAAGGGCACCAGGCCATCGCCAGACAGGTCCAGGGGCAGGGGGAGCCCTGGGCCACGCACCCTGACAGCCCATCCTGCAGGACCCAGCCGGGCACCTACGGCTCCAGCTGAGCCACCCCCTGAGCCCCCAGCCCCATCTCATCCCACCTACCAGCTGCCCCTGGGACCCCTCCAGCCATCAGGGACAGCTTCACGGGAGAGCATGCTGCCCATGAAGCCTTCTCCCTCTCAGACAGACAAACATATGCAAGGCCAGCTCTGCGCACAGACAGATAGACAGGGGCAAGGCCAGCTCTGCGCACAGATAGACAGACAGGGGTAAGGCCAGCTCTGCGCACAGACAGACAGGGGCAAGGCCAGCTCTGAGCACAGACAGACAGACAGGGGCAAGGCCAGCTCTGTGCACAGACAGACAGACAGGGGCAAGGCCAGCCCTGAGCACAGACAGACAGACAGGGGCAACGCCAGCCCTGAGCACAGACAGACAGAGGCAAGGCCAGCTCTGAGCACAGACAGACAGACAGGGGCAAGGCCAGCTCTGAGCACAGACAGACAGACAGGGGCAAGGCCAGCTCTGCGCACAGACAGACAGACAGGGGCAAGGCCAGCCCTGCGTGTACGTCGGGGCTGTGTGACCTCTGAGCCTTGGCTTCTCGCTCTGATAAAGCAGCTCACAGGATCTGCCCAGGCCTCCTGTGGGAGTAACTTGAAGGTGAGAAGCTGCTTCGCTGTCTGGCAGGGGAGGAGGCCCCTTCGGATTTGTGTGGTGGGGCCTCGCCTTCCTTTCCTGCTTAAACAGGAGGAATTCGTGAGCACGCGGTTTTGGAGGTTGGAAGGCCTCTGCTCCCCCTGGGATAGGGAGCGTTCCGGCTGGCGGGAATGACTCCTGACACCCACCCTTCTCCTTCCCTGAGACAGACAAAGACCAAATGTGAATAATACAGATTAGAGAGGAAATAGATGAAAATGAGAATAGAAAAACAATAGAAAATCAACCCAGAAAAAGTGCCTCTTTTTTTTTTTGTCAACAAAATTGGCAAACCTTTAGCTAGACTAACCAAGAAAGAAAAAGAGATAACTCAAATTATGATATCAGGAAGTTAAGAAGGGACCTCACTACCACCTTTAAAAAAAAAAAATTAAAAGGAAATGCTATGATAAATTTTACAACAAATTAGATAACCTAGATGATACGGACAAATTCTAGAAAGACAGAATACCAAAACTGACTCAAGAAGAAATAGAAATAGGAAATCTGAATGGAGCTGTAACAAGTAAAGAGAGTGAACCATATTTTGTTCAAATTCCAGCACAGAAAAGCTCAAGCCAGATGGCTTCACTGGCAAATTCCACGAAACATGTAAAGAATTAATGCCAAGCTTTCAAAACTCTTCCAAAAATATAGAGAAGGAGCAAACACTCCCCAGCATATTCAATGGTGGAAGGCTAAACACTGTTGGCTTAAGAGTAGAGAAAGACAAGGGTGTCTGCTCTCGCCATTTCCACTCAGGATTGTTCTAGTGCTCCAGCCAGAGCGACTAGGCAAGAAAAAGACATAAAAGGCATCCAGACTGGGAAGGAAGAGGTTAAACTGTCTCTATTTGCAAATGTCATGATCTTATAGATATAAAATCCTAAGTACCCCTCAGACTGCTCCGAAAAGCCACCTTTGCTTTGTTCCCTGGTCCAGATCCCGCTCGCTGCACCCACCTCCAGCTTTACCACCAGAGTCCCCAAACCCTCGCTTTCCTTCTAATCCGCTGCATCGGGTCACCTGCCTGCTCCCCCAGGTCAGACAAGGCCGTGGATGCCAGCTCCGAAATCACCACCCCGGCCTCAGAGGAGAAGAAGGAAGTTGTGGAGGAGGCGGAGGACAGAAAAGACGCACCTGCTAATGGGAACGCCACTGAGGAAATCGGGGATCAGGAGGCTGACAACTCGGTAGGCGAAGAAGAGGAAGGAGGAGACGGTGAGGAAGAGGATGGAGCCGGGGACAGAGATGAGGAGGCCAAGGCAGCTACGGGCAAACGGGCAGCTGAAGACGATGAGGGTGACGATGTGGACACCAAGAAACCCAAGACCGACGAGCAGAAAAGGAAAAGTTAAACTTTAAAAACTAAAAAGGCCACGTGGCCTGTCCCCCCCACTCCCCGTCTGAGTCTAAGCACGGTCACCATCGAGTGCAGAGGTCCAGCGCCCAGCAGGGCCACGGCCCCACCACCCAAACAGAACCACGACGTGAACCTGCAACAGGGGAGGAGAAAAGAACCAAAACTTCCAAGGCCCTGCTTTTTCTCTTAAAAGTGCTTTAAAAGGGACCGTTTGTTTGTATTTTTAATTTACATTTTACATTTTGTACATACTGTTAGCGTCGGCCGTTTTTAAGGATCTCAGATAAGCAAACCTCCGGAGCGGTCTGTCCTACTTCTGACTATGTGGTGTGTCGTGAACACTGCCACCTCAAAGGGGGAAAAACGCTTGTTTAAAAAAAAAAAAGCAAAAACAACAGCGACAAAATACAATCTTATTCTGAGCATTCCAGTAACTTTTTTTCCTGTATGTATTTAGCTGTACTATAAGTAGTTGGTTTGTATGAGATGGTTAAAACAGCTAAAGATAAAGGTCCCTTTTTTAAGTTTCTTTTTTTTTTGTCTATGAAGTTGCTGTTTTGGTTTGGTTTTTTGTTTGTTTGTTTGTTTGTTTGTTTGTTTTAATCAAACAATATGTTACACAATATATTTGGTTCATAGTAATGCATTCACACAGTATTTGTCCTTTTGTGTCTGGCTTCCTTCACTCAACATAATGTCCTCCAGGTTCATCCATGTTGCCATATGCTTTACGACTTCATTTCTTCTTACAGCTGCATAATATTCCATCGTGTGACTAGACCACAGTTTGTTTATCCATTCATCTGTTGATGGACACCTGGGTTGTTTCCAGCTTTTGGCAATGGTGAATAATGTGGCTGTGAACATCAGTGTACAGATGTCTGTTCGTGTCACTGCTCTCAGTTCTTCTGGCTATATACCCAGTAGTGGTATTGCAGGGTCACGTGGCAAGTCTATATTCAACTTTTTAGGAACTGCCAAACAGTCCTCCACAGTGGCTGTACCATCCTGCATTCCCACCAACAGTGAAGAAGTGTTCCTGTCTCTCCACATCCTCTCCAACACTTGTAGTTCTCTGTCTTTTTAATAGTGGCCATTCTGATAGGTGTGAAATGATATCTCATGGTAGTTTTGATTTGCATTTCCCTAATCATGAGTGATGTTGAGCATTTCTTCATGTGTTTTTTTTTGCCATTTGTATTTCTTCTTCGGAGAAATGTCTATTCAAGTCTTTGGCCCATTTTTTAATTGGGTCGTTTGTCTTTTTATTGTTGAGTTGTAACATCTCTTTATATATCCTGGATATTAAACCCTTATCAGATATGTGATTTCCAAATATTTTTTCCCATTGAGTTGGCTGCCTTTTCACCCTTCTGACAAAGTCCTGTGAGGTGCAAAAGTGTTTAATTTTGAGGAGATCCCATTTATCTATTTTTTCTTTTGTTGCACGTACTTTGGGTGGAAGGTCCAAGAAACCACCACTTACTACAAGGTCTTGAAGATGTTTCCCTACATTTTCTTCTAGTAGTTTTATGGTCCTGGCTTTTATATTTAGATCTTTGATCTATTTTGAGTTGATTCTTGTATAGGGGGTGAGATAGGGGTCCTCTTTCATTCTTTTGGTTATAGATATCCAGTTCTCCCAACACCATTTGTTGAAGAGACTGTTTTTTCCCCTTAGCGTGGGCTTGGTAGGTTTGTCAAAAACCAGTTGACTGTATAGGTGAGGATATATTTCTGGATTCTCAGTTCTATTCCACTGAACGATGTGTCTATCTTTATGCCAGTACCATGCTGTTTTGACCACTGTAGCTTTGTAATATGTTTCAAGGTCAGGCAGTGAAATTCCTCCCACATTGCTCTTCTTTTTTAGAATACTTTTGGCTATTTGGGTGCACTTACCCTTCCAGATGAATTTGGTAATTTCCTTCTCTAATTCTGTACACTAAGCTGTTGGGATTTTGATTGGTATTGCATTGAATCTATAAATCAGTTTGGGCAAGATTGACATCTTCACGATAATTATTCTTCCAATCCATGAACACAGAATGTCTTTCCATTTGTTTAGGTCTTTTAAATTTCTTTTAGCATTGTTTTGTAGTTTTTTGCATATAGGTCCTGTACTTCCTTGGTTAAATTAACTCCTAGGTATTTGAGTCTTTTTGTTGCTATTGAAAATGGAGTTTTCCTCCTGATTTCCTCCTCAGGTTGTTCAGTACTAGTGTACAAAAACATTACTGATTTTAGCGTGTTGATCTTGTATCCTGCCACTTTGCTGAACTCATTTATTAGTTCAATTAGCTTTTTTGTGGATACTTCAGGATTTTCTAAATACAGGATCATGTCATCCGCAAACAGTGAGAGTTTTACTTCCTCTTTTCCTATTTGGATGCCTTAATTTTTCTGTCTTGTCTAATTGCCCTCGCTAGAACTTCTAGTACAATGTTGAATAACAATGGTGACAGTGGGCATCCTTGCCTTGTTCCTGATCTTAGAGGGAAAGCTTTCAACCTTTCCCCATTGAGTATGATGTTGGCTGTGGGTTTTCCATATATGCCTTTTATCATATTGATGAATTTTCCTTTTATTCCTATCTTTTGAAGTGTTTTTATCAAAAAAGGATGTTGGATTTTGTCAAATGCCTTTTCTGCATCTATTGAGATGATCATGTGGTTTTTTCCTTCAATTTGTTAATGTGGTGTATACATTGATTAATCGATTTTCTTATGTTGAACCAGCCTTGCATACCAGGAATAAATCCCAGTTGGTCATGATGTATAAGTCTTTTGATATGCTGTTGGATTCAATTTGCAAGTATTTTGTTGAGAATTTTTGCATCTATGTTCATTAGAGAGTTTGCTCTGTAATTTTCTTTTCTTGTGGAATCTTTATCTGGCTTTGGTATTAGGATGATGTTGGCTTCATAAAATGTGTTGGGTAATTTTCCGTCCTCTTCAATTTTTGGAAGAGTTTAAACAGGATTGGTGTTAATTCTTTTTGAAATGCTTGGTAGAACTCACCTGTGAAGCCATCTGGTCCTGGACTTTTCTTTGCTGGAAGATTTTTGATGACAGATTCAATCTCCTTAATTGTGATTGGTTTGTTAAGTTCTTGTATTTCTTGTCGTGTCAGTGTAGGTTGGTTATGATTTTCTAGAAATTTGTCCATTTCATCCAGGTTGTCTAGTTTGTTGGCATATAGTTTCTCATAATATCCTCTTATGATTCTTTTTATTTCTGTGAGGTCATTTGTAATTTCCCCCCTTTCATCTCTGATTGTATTTATTTGCATCTTCTCTCTTTTTTCTTTGTTAGTCTAGCAAGAGGTTTGTCAATTTTATTGATCTTCTCAAAGAACCAGCTTTTGGTTTTGTTGATTTTCTCTATTGTTTTTCTGTTCTCATTTTCATATATTTCTGCTCTAATCTTTATTATTTCTTTCCTTCTTTTTGCTTTGGGATTGGTTTGCTGTTCTTTTTCTAGTTTCTCAAGTTGTTCAGTTAAATCTTTGAGTTTAGCTCTTTCTTGTTTTTTAAAATAGGCAGTTAGGGCTATAAATGTCCCTCTCAAGACTGCCTTTGCTGTATCCCATAAGTTTTGATACGTTGTGTTCTCATTTTCATTTGTCTCAATATATTTACTGATTTCACTTGCAATTTCTTCTTTGACCCACTGAATATTTAGGAGTGTGTTGTTCAGTCTCCACACATTTGCAAATTTACTTTTTTCCAGTCTGTTATTGATTTCTAGTTTCATTCCATTATGATCTGAGAAGGTGCTTTGTATAATTTCAATCTTTTTATATTTATTGAGAGCTGAATTGTGACCTAACATGTGGTCTATCCTGGAGAAAGATCCATGGGCACTTGAGAAGAATGTGTAACCTGCTGAGTTTGGATGCAGTGTTCTGTATATGCCTGTTAGGTCTAACTTGTTTATCATATTGTTCAAGTTCTCTGTTTCCTTGTTGGTCTTCTGTCTAGTTGTTCTATCTAATGATGTGAGAGGGGTGTTGAAGTCTCTGACGATTATTGTAGAGTTGTCTATTTCTCCCTTCAGTTTTGCCAGAGTTTGTCTCATATATTTTGGGGCACCCTGGTTAGGTGTGTAGATATTTATGACTGTTATATCTTCCTGGAGGATCGTCCCTTTTATTAATATATAATGGCCTTCCACATCTCTTATCACTTTTTTGCATTTGAAGTCTGTTTTGTCTGATATTAGTATAGCTACCCCTGCTCTTTTCTGTTTACTATTCGCGTAGAGTATCTTTTTCCAACCTTTTACTTTCAGCCGGTTTATATCCTTGGGTCTGAGATGAGTTTCTTGTAAGCAGCATATGGATGGCTCATGTTTTTTTATCCATTCTGTCAGCCTGTATCTTTTGATTGGAGAATTTAATCCATTCACATTCAATGATATTACTGAAAAAGCACTATTTATTTCCTCCATTGTATTCTTTGGTTTTCATAAGTCATCTTATTTTTTGTCTCTCTTTTTACTCTTTTGGTTATCCTTTCTGCTTTTCTTTCTTCTATAGTCTCCTCCAAGCCTCTCTCTCCTGTCTTTTTCTTTCAGGTTCTAAGGCTTCCTTTAATATTTCCTGCAAAGGTGGATTCTTTTTTGCAAACTCTCTTAGTTTCTGTACGTTTGTGAAAACTTTATATTCACCTTCGTATTTGAAGGACAGTTTTGCTGGATAAAGAATTCTTGGCTGGCAGTTTTTCTCTTTCAGTTTCCTAATTGTATCATACCTCTGTCTTCTTGCCTCCATGGTTTCTGAAGAAAAATCTGCACAAAGTCTTACTGGACGTCCTTTGTACGTGATCGTTTGCTTCTCTCTTGCTGCTCTGAGAATTTTCTCTTTATCTTTTACATTTGACATTCTGAATAATATGTGTCTTGGCGTAGGTCTATTTGGATTTATTCTCATTGGGGTACGGTGTGCTTCTTGGACATGTAAGTTCATTTCTTTCATGAGAGTTGGGAAATTTTCAGCTATTATTTCCTCAAATACTCTTTCTGCCCCTTTTTCTTTCTCTTTCCCTTCTGGAATTCCCATGACACGTATGTTGTTGCGTTTTGTGTTGTCATTCAACTCTCTGAGTCCCTGCTCAATTTTTTCCATTCTTTTCTCTCTCTGTTCTTTTCTCTCTTCAATTTTAGCTGCTCTGTCTTCGGTATCAATTATTCTTTCTTCTATCATTTCGAGTCTGCTGTTGTATGCTTCAAATGTATTTTTTACTTCACCTATTGTGTCTTTCATTCCCATGAACTCCGTTACTTTTCTGTTCATGATTTCAAATTCTTCTTTATGTTCGTGCAATGACTTCTTGATGTCATTGATCTCTTTAACTATATTCTCTTTCATCTCATTAATTTGATTTTGTAAATTTGTGCTCATCTCACTGATTAGTTCTCTCAAATTGTGCATCTCTTCTGGGACTTTGCTGTATTCCTTTTATTGGGCCATGTCTTCTATTTTCTTAGTATGGCTCGTAATTTTTTGCTGGTGCTTAGGCATCTGGTTAGTTTGTATTTTACTTAGATGCTCTATCTCTTTCTCTTTTATGGGGTTTTAGTGGCAGGAGGCTGTGAGTTACCACAGCTCTTTGATTTTTGGCTCAACCTTGATTGTTAGGATTGTTCTGCTGGTTGCTCAAAACTGGGCACTGGACCCAGTAATTGGTTGTAGAGTCGTTTCCTAGGGCCTTGGGCAGGGAGGCTATAGAGGCCAGGAAAAGCCTCTCTTACTTATTAATTTTCTTATGTGCACTTCCTTGGTCTGCCAGGAAATGGTGCTTGTTGGCAGCTCTCAATTCAATGCCTGGTCGGAGCGTATTTGTTGTGACACAGGCCAGATCAATGTGATAGAGCTTCCTGTCTGGGGGGCTAGGAGCCCTGTGATTCAAACTTTCTGAGACAGTTCTCTAGACTTCTCTGGTAGCGCCCCCCTCTTCCCAGCTAGGAAATATTTCCACTCCTCTCTGAATCCTCAACAATCAGTCCCTGTTAGTAGAGGATGAGATTGGGAGGTCTGTATCTTTAGCCCCTTGCAGGCTCCAAGGCAAACAATGGCGCAGCCCCACCCGGCCTGGAAGGGCTCTCGGGACAGGGCAGACCAAACCTGGGAGTCTAATGCAGGGTCAGCCCCAGGCTCTCTCTCCCCTCTCCCGTGGAGTCCTCAACAATTAGTCCAGGCTAGAAGAGAGGGAGGCTGCAAGGGTCGGATTTCTCCAGTCCTTCCTGGGCTCCCAGGGCAAACCGCCGTGTGGAAGGGTCCGTGGGGCTCCGCAGCCCAAATTTACAGGTCCGAACCTGAGTCAGCCTAAGGCTGTGTCCCTCTCTCTCCCCTCTCCGGGAGTGGCAGATCCCTGGAGCCCCCTTTGTCTGTGGTCGCAGGCCCAGGGGCCCGAGAATTCTGAAGAGTGTGGGGAGGGTGCCGGCAGCAGCAGAAGCTGCTACTTTCCAACTCACGGTTCCATTGTCGCGATTTCCCCTCTTCTGTCCCTCTCTCCTCTGGGTGGTGTGCAGCCTTCACCTGCTGTCCTAAACCCTAGAAGATCTATTTCGGGGCTGTTTCAGCCTGTCCTCTAGCTTTTTTTCTGGAGAAGAGATTCCCGTGTCTTACTAGTCCGCCATCTTCCCGGAAGTCCCTGGTTTGGTTTTTGTTGTGGTTTTTTTGGCCTGTTTGATGTAGGTGTGAAAAAATGTTGTGCAACAATAAACTGGAATTTTATTTTGCTAAGTTCTAACAAAAAAATCCCACTTAAAAATTATTAGAACTAACAAACAAGTTCAACAAGGTTGCAGAGTATAAAGTTTATATATTAAAATATCAACTTCCTATATGCTGGCAATGAATAAGCTCTGAAAATAAAATTAAGAAAACAATTCCATTTATAATAGCATAGACAGAATAAAATAACACTGTTTAAAGTTTTTAAAGAAAATGTAAAGAAATGGAAAGATATCCAAGTTCATGGGTCAGAAGACTTAATATTTTAAGATGGCAATACTCCCTAAACTGATTGGCAAATTCAGTGTAATCCCTATAGAAATCTCAGCTAACTTCTTTGCAGAAATTTACAAGTTGACCCTAAAATTCATATGAAAAATCAAGGGACTCAGAAAGGCCAAAATAATCTTGAACAAGAACCAAGTTGGAGGACTCACACTACCCAATTTCAAGTTACTACAAAGCCAATGTAGCACTGGCACAAAGAGAACAAAGAAAGAAATTTTAAGTCCAGTAATAAAACTTTACATATATGGCCAAGTGATAGACAAGGGTGCCAAGACCATTCTGTGGTCTTTTTAAAAAATGGTGCTGAAAAAAAAAAAAAAAAAAAATGGTGCTGAGATAACTGTGTGTCCACATGCAAAAGAAAGAAGTTGGACCCCCTACCTCACACCATATACAAAGATTAACTCAAAATGGATCAAAGACCAAGATTAATTCAAAGTGGTTCACAGGTGAGAGCTACAACTCTTAGAAGAAAACATTGGTCTAAATATTGTGTTGTGATAGTCAGTGATTCCTTGGATACAACACCAAAAGCACAAGCAACCAAAGAAAAAAGAGATGCATTGGACTACACCAAGATTAAAAACTTTTGTTCTGCAGGTGAAACCATCAAGAAAATGAAAAAACAATCCATAGAATAGAAGAAAATATTTGCAAACCATATATATGATAAGGGATTTGTATCTAGAATATACAAAGAACTCTTACGGCTCAACTATAAAAGAAACAAATAGCAAAGGATTTGAGCTATTTCACCAAAGAGAGACAAATGGCCAGTGGGCACAGAAAAAGATGTTTAACATCATTAGTCATTAAAGAAATGCAACTCAAAGCCACAATGGGTACCACCCACCCTAGGATGGCTGTCATAAAAATAAATGGCAGACAATAACAAGTGTTGGTGAAGATGTGGAGAAAGGGGAATCCTTGTACATTGCTGGTGGGAACACAATGGTGTGGCCACTTTGGGAAACAATCTGGCTCTTCCTCAAAATGGTGAACATAGAGTCACCATATATCTTGCAATTCCATTCTTAGGTATAGTCTCAAGAGAAATTAAAACAAAAGTCTGCCCAAAAAATTGTGCACAAGTGTTCATGGCAGCACTATTCACCAGTACCCAAAAAGTGAAAACAGCCCAAATGTCCCTCAGCTGATGAAGGGATAAGCTGTAGTTTGTGCACACTACAGGCTGTTATTTGCCATAAAAAGGAATGCTGTTCTGATATATACTACTTCATGGATGAACCTTGGAAACAACTAGGCTAAGTGAAAGGAATTCATCACCAAAGACCACATACTGTATGATCCATTTATATGAAATGCCCAGAACACACAACTCCACAGACACAGAAAGTGGACTAGTGGTTTCCAGGGTGGGGGGGGCGGGGGGCAGGGGGCTTCTTTTTCAGGGATGAATGTGTTCCAGACTCAGGTGGCGATTGCACGACTTCACGCACATCCTGAAAGCACTGGCGTGCACACCTCAAAGTAAGACAGGCTTTAAAATTCCCGGCCGTGGAGTCGCCCAGAGGCCGGCCAGGCAGCTGGGGTCCAGGCGGAAGGCCGGGGCCACCACTCAGTGGGCACAGGGCGGGCAAAGTCCGCGGCCGCCTCCAGCCGCGCCCCCACAACACGCCCTCGTGCCGGGGGCCGGGCCGCCCGCTCCCCCCCCGACCCCCCGTCAGAAGGCAGAGCCCAGCCCCCTCCCCGCCCCCCACCTGGGAGGGCGGCGCGGTTTTGCAGAGTCTGGGTTGCGCTCAGCTGCGCAGGAGCTCAGGAGCAAACAACCTGGGGGCGCGGGGCACGCCAGGGAGGGCCTGCACCGCACAGTGAGTGGCGGTGCGGTGCGAGCTTCCGGGTCACCGCGCCAGCAGCGCCCCTGCCCTGGGCGTGCAGGCTCTCACGCACCTCGTTCACGCACTGGCTCATTCTTGCGCAGTACCCCTCCCGCGCCTGGGCTGTGCTGGCCCCTGGGAAGGCAAAGGGGAGAGGAAACGACCCCGGGGGTCCTGGCCCCGCTCCCGGGGCCCCTCTTCGGACGCCCGCCGGGCAGGGAGGAGCCCCCGGGGCCCCGCGGGGCCGCCGTGCGCGCTCCCCGGCCCGCGAGAGCCCTGAAACCTGGGCGGCACGACGGCGCGGGGGGCTCCGGGAGGCCCGAGGACGGCCCGGGGGCGCGGTCAGGCCCAGGGGAGTGTGCGGGCGGCGGCTGGACCCTAGGTTGGACGGCAGCAGCCACCACGGGTTCCCGGCTCCTGGCCCCGAGGGCGCTCCTGAGGCCCGGGCCGAGCCCTGCGGGGCCTCCCCCACGCGGGACGGGGAGCGGGTCGGCACTCGCTCCCTGAGGACTCAGTAGACAAGCGCCCGTGGGCCTCAGTGCTGCCCCCGCGGCGGGCGCGGGGATAAGCCGGGGAAGAGCGCGGGGCTCGCCGCAGAGCCGCCACAGAGGCGCCAGGCCATGCGGTGTCGCCTTCCTTATCCCCCCGCCCTGCAACAGGCGCGCGGAGCTGCGGCGAGGTGGAGGGGAGGCGGCCCCGCAACTCAAGACCCGCAGAGGAACGCTCAGAAGACGTCGCCCTGGAGGGAGGGGGCCTGGAGGGGGGCGAGGTGGGACCTGATGGGGTGGGGGGGCTGGGGGTGGGACCTCTGAAGGGAGGGGTCCCTGGCTGAAGGGCCTGACGGAGGAGCCGAGCAGGGCAGGGAAGGGCGTGGCTGTGCCACCCTCCGTAGGAGCTGCTGTCTGCGCCCACCCCATCCTGCGCGCCCCTTCCCCCTCCACACCTCACCAGGGCCCCTTCCCTGCCCACACAGGAGGCTGGGGACAGCGCTCCTCTCCCTCCTCAGGCCCCCTCCTCCACCCCTCCTTTCTGAGCCCCTCAGCGCCACCCCATCCCGAGGTTCCTTGGCGGCAGGTTCCCCCCACACCACTCCCCTTTGCTCCCCCCACACCACCCACTTTCACCCGGGCCCCCCTGCCCAGATGGCCCAGCCCACATCCCAGCTGACTCTACTGCAGGGGCCAGACCCGGGGGCCGGGTGCCCCCCACGTGGGCCAAGACTCCCCAAGGAGGCTGCAGCCGGCACCCCCCTCCGAAGACCCCCTCCCAGCCGCCACAGCAGCCTCTGGCAGGAGGCCTGGGTCCTGCCAGGGTGCCCACCACAATCCCCTGCAGGCCCTGTGGTTTCCTCGGAATCCGAGAAAGTCCCGCAGCCGCTGAGTATAAATTAGGAGACTTGCTGACAGCACTCTGGGCTGTCATGGGCCACAGCAAACAATCATACATTGATTAATGTGCAAAGGCACATTTTCACATGCAATGCAAAGTCATTAATAAACATCGTGGGGGTGCCCCCCATGGAACCTTCTGGAATGCCAGGCTTCCTCCCCAGGTGCCAAGGGCTCGCCCTGCGGAAGGGAATGGAGGGGGCAGACCTGAGGCAGGGGGGCTCTGTAGTTGGCTGGCTCGGGCAGGCTCCCAGGGGTCTTCCGAGCACCCTAGCCACAGCATGCCTGCTAGGGAAACGCACTGCATCAACATTTTGAGGAGGATGGGACGGCTGACGGGTCATTTCTCAGCCCAGCCACGTAACTGGCGCACGGTCTGTCCCTGGGTCTGTACAGAACCAACCAGGGGTGGTTCTCGACACTCCTGCGGCTGGAGGTGCCGTGGACACTGGCCACCGCAGACAGGGACAGCCACGTGATGCCAGGCGACTGAGGCCCCGGCCCCAGAAGCAGCGTCGGGGCTCCAGTGGACTCATGGGATGCCTGAGGGAGGGAGGGAGGGAGGGAGGGAAGGGGAGGGAGGGGGAGGGAAGGAAGGGGAGGGGAGGGGAGGGAAAGAGGGGAAAGGAGACAGGAAGGTAGAAGGGGGCGAGAGTGAGGGGGCTGCCCCTCGAGAACGGGAGCCGCGTCCACAGGAGCCGTGTCCGTGGCCATTTAGTTAGTAACAGCACCAATATTTGGGTCGCTGCTGTGCTCACACGCTGCCCCCCCCCCCGCATCCACTCTGGTCAGGGGAGAGGGAGGGGACGTGGGACGCCTCTGGGACGCCAGGGGTTGCCTCCTGGCCCTGGACTTTTAGGGCCAGGAGCTGGGGTCTGGGCACCACCTCTGCTGTCCAGCGCTTCCCACCGCCCCAGAAAGGAACCCCAGAAGCCCCCCAGCATAGCAGTGAAGGACACGGGACCAAGGCCGCTGTCCAGCCACAGGGCATGCCGCCATCTTCCACAAGACCCCCCAGCCCGCTGCCAGGCTCTGTGGGGTCCAGCGCTGTCTGGGGCCTCACTCGGGTCGCCTACGAGGCCTCAGGGTCATGAGAGGGGCACACAGCCCACAAGGCCCCAGTTTCTGGCCGCCCACCCCCTCCGCAGCTGGGGGGCAGGACGGAGGGGGAGCAGGGCCGGAGGCGTTTCCTGGCACTCACCGGGCTCCCCGGGGCGGGTGCTCCTGCCCACACCCCCGGCGCTGGAGGGGCCCGCAACCCGGGGCAGGGCCTGGGCGGGGGCAGGTCCCACTCAGGATTGCCCACGCCCTGCTGAGTGGGTGGTGGAAGCAGGGGGAACTTGGGACCACCCCTCCCGGTGAGGTGCAGCCCCCTCTCCACCCTGCAGGTCCCTGCCGCCCGGGAGCTGCCCCCGGTGCTGAGTGGCTGCTCCCACCTCGGGCCCGGCCAGGTCAGAGGGGCCCAATCCGGCCCCCGCAGAAGCCGCAGGCATCCGCCCACCCGGACAGGCCAGCACCCGAGAGGGGGCGTGTGCTGGAGGCCCCCACCAGGGCCTGGGTGGGCCCGTGGGAGGCCTGGAGGGCAATGAGCAGGGGTCTCAGAGGTGATGTGCTCTGGCCACGTGGTAACCCGGCACGGGGCAGCCCCCGTGCAGGCCGAGGACTCTCACGGCTGCCTGTCGCTGCCCACGCCTTCTGGGAGCGTCCTGGAGGCCCCGCGTCCACCTCAGGCCCCCGAGCAGCCGAGCCACACGTTCAGCGAGACCCAGGCTCGTTCCCAGCCCTGTAGCTGATGAACAGAACCTCCTGGAGCCTCAGTTTCCTGTCTGTAAAATGAGGGAAGCAGCCCCTCCCCACTGGGTGTCCAGGGATCGCACGCGCTGCCTTTTGCCAAGTGGCCTCGGTCTCCCCATGCCGTGTCCTCACACACAACTAGGGTCTGTGCCGTGGCCCCCAAACGCTCCAAGTCTACACCATCCACACCGTCCCTCTGCTGGGACCCCGGAAAAGCCCGTGGAGCCCCCCACACCTGTGTCCGGCCCAGGCAGGACCCAAAGAGGCACCCTCAGGGTGAGCCCTCAAGTCGCCGTCCGAGCGTCTCGAGCCTCTGCTCGCCCAGCCACAGTGCCAAGGGGAGGGGCCCCACCTGGGCCCCCATGGTAGCTGGGCGCGCCTCCCGGCTGGGGCGTCTTCTGGCTTAGCCCCCCAGGCACTGGCCCCTCTCCCACTGACTGTGGAGTGGCCCACTGGGCCTCAACTGCCCGATTTCCCAGAGTGGGCCTGAAAGGAAACTGAATGAATGATTAAAGTAAAGAATGAATGAGTGCGTGAAATGCCTCAACAGGCAGGGTGCGACACCTGCCACGGAGGCACATTTCTGGATTAGCCTGCTGAGTATATTTATAATTACACGCACACAGGCACACCCATGCACACAGACATGTGCACGCAGCTGTACACACATGCATACTCACACACATGAGCACACGTGTGCAAGCATGCAGGCATGCACGTTAGCACACGCAGGCACGTGTGTGCAGAACATGTGCATGATGCATGTGTGCATATGCACAGTGCACGCCTGCAGGCATGTGCACACTCACCCGTGTAGTCGAGTTCCCGCGTCGCTCTGCACCAGCAAGTCGAGACAGCCTCTGCCGAGAGAGGCGCCAGCTCTGCAGCCACTGCAACGAGGACGGCTCCGCCTCCTCTGCCTCATTAATCCCGAGCCCCTGGCCCCTAGCCCAGAGGGCAGGATGGGCGAGCAGGGCCCCCACACACCGGCCGGGCAGGGCCAAGGGGACAGGCGAGCAGGGTGGGTCTCCAAGCGGCCGAGGCAAGGCCAGAGCAGACACTGGCACGGGCCCCGCAAGCCATGGGTCTTTTTGCAGTTTCTCCCGAATCAGTCCACCTCCTCCCCTGACCACACCCCGATAAATCTCCACTTGTACCCTGGAAAGCCAAGGATGGTGTCTTGGAATGCTGATGAATTCATTTCCAATATCTTGGTATATATCACTTTTTAAGGCCAAATAATCTCTCCAGGACATCAGAGCATTTGCTTTTTTTAGTTTATTTTTATTTCTCCCCACTCCCTCGCTGTTTTTCACTTGCTGTGTCTGTTCGTCTTCCTTGTTTCTTTTAGGAGGCACCGGGAGCCGAACCTGGGACCTCCGATGTGGGAGGGAGATGCCTATCGCTTCCCTGCTTTGCTGTGTCTCTCATCATGTTTTTCCTCTTGTGTCTCTTGTTGCATCAGCTTGTCGCGCTTGCCCATGGCGCCAGCTCGCTGTCTTCTTCAGGAGGCCCCGGGAACCAAACCAGGGACCTCCTGTTGCTTGAGCCACATCAGCTTCCCAGCATCTGCCTTTCAGTACAAGTCTTGCTTGTGTAGGGGAGGAGGTGACGAGGACCGGAAGCCGCTGAGCCTCCAGCGTCTCGGAGCCCAGCAGTGACGCCTGCCAGGGAGCACAACCACTGGTCCTGAAATGACCCATTTTCTCTGCACCCCACCCTGCCAGGGCCAAGCCCCGAGAGCCCCAAGTCTTGCTCCCCACAGGTTGGCCAGCCCCTCTCCCCATGGTCTCTGCCTCCCTCCAGCCTCGGGGCCCCCACCCTCGCTGCTCTCAGGAGCAGCATTTCTGGGCAAAATTCCATCCAGGGACGTGGTGGGCTGCACTGTGTCCCCAAAGGGCATGTTTGCCTCCTAACCCGGCACCTGTGGAAGCGGCCGTGGCTGGAAATGGAACTTTGCACATGGGGCTAGATCAGACGGGGCCAAACTGGGTCCAGACCCAGCCAGACTGGGAGGGGAATCCCGACACGGGGACAGACGGGCAGAGACTGGGGAGATGGCCGGGATGCCAGGAGCCCCCAGGAGCTGGGAGAGGCGGAAGGAGCCTTCCCGAGAGCCCTCAGAGGGGCGCCGTCCGCCCCAGATTTGACCTCTGGCCTCCAGAGCTGCGGGGAGCCCGTGTCTGTTGTCTCCAGCCCCAGGCTGCTGAGCGCTGTCAGGGGTCTCCGGCGCCGCAAAGGGCTGCCCGCGGTCGGCAGCTCCGGTCCTGCAGTGGCTGACGCAACAGCGTGAGGGGCGGTCCGGCCGTGTATGCCGCGCGGGAGAATGTGCGGGCCGGCAGCACCAGTGGCTGCGGGGGTCCCGGGGCAGATGATGAACTTCCCGGGGCAGACAACGGGGGTCCCAGGGCAGGCGATGGAGGTCCCGGGGCAGGCAACGGGGTCCTGGGACAGATGACGGGGGTCCCGGGGCAGGCAACGGGGTCCCGGGACAGATGACGGGGGTCCCGGGGCAGGCCAGGCGCCTCAGGGCCAGTCCGGGACACGCCAGGAGCGTCTGTCCACACGTGCCCGGGGGGGCCTCCGAAGGACATGTGGGCGAAAGACGCCGCAGACGCCCTGGGCCGCCAGGGCTGGAAGGCTTCCTGGAGAAGGAGAGGCCCGGGGAGGCCCAGGGAGGCAGCGCCGGGGAGAGGCGGTGGGGTCCACCTCGCGGCGAGGGCCTGTCGGAGTCCAGGAGCGTCGCGGGGGCTGGGCGGGCATGAACTGGGCCTCGCTGCGGCTACTCCCAGCGTTCCGAATGGAACTGCCCAACTCCTCCGTGCCCTGGTCTCCCCACATCCTCCTGGGTCTGCCTGCGTGCCCCTGGGTCTCTCCCGCGTACGGCCCTCGGGCTCTACCCACAGAGACCCTCCACCTCAACCCCTGCCCGATCACGTCCCAGCCGCAGCCCTTCTGCTCGAGCCCAAGCTGACCCAGGCCCCGTCCTGCTCACAGCTGGGCCCTGGGCCCGGGGGCTGCCCACCCCTGCCCATCACTGGCCACTGACCCTCCCCTTGGCCTCGGGCTCCCCTCACGAGACACCCCTGCTGGCTCAGGAGCAGGTGAGGACGTGGCTGGCCCTCCACCCCCTCCCCATGCTCACCGGGCTCAGCGCCCCCCAAGGGGAGGGAAGCCAGGCTGGGGGAACAGAGGCAGCCAGAGCGAGCCAGCCTGGGAGGCACTCACACGGCACCCCGCCCACCGCCGCCCGCCCGGGAAAATGGCTCCCACGCGCTCCATGTGTGGCCAGGGCGCAGGGGCAGGGGGCGCCTCCACCGTAACACAGGTCTCCCTGCTCATTCCTTTCTCTGAAATGCTCACTGGTCAAACGTGGGGCCACCCGGCCAGCCCGAGGGGTCAGCTGAGTTGTGCCCTTGGCCCCTGGCCGCCGATGGAACACTGACTTTGGGTGAGTGCTGGGCCTGGGCCACGCAGGGGGAGCTCCAGAGCAGGGAAAGGGGCCCCGCCCAGAGACGGCCGCTTGCTTGCCAGCGCCCACCCCCCAGAAGCCAGTCCCCTCACCTTCCTGTGGTAACTCCCACCCACCCCGTCCTCTTCCTTCCAGGCACTTCTTCCTCCCCACCAGCCGAATTTGCCTGAGGCCATCCACTCTTGACCAGGGACTCTGGCAGTCCAGCCGTCTGGGAGGGCCGCCTGTGCTGGGCCCTCCCCGGGGAGGCAGATCTGAAGGAGGCCGCGGCTCTGAGGCCCTTTCCTTAGTTTTCGTCTGCTTTGGGGCTGTCACGTTGGCTCCTCTGGGCGTTTACGAGCCAGCTGCTCCCCTTCTCTGGACAGGGCCTTCAGCAACTCCCTGATGGGAGGGGCGCTCTGTGGGGGGACTCTTGCTCCAGGGGCCCCAGGGCAGGGGTGAAGTCCCCAGAGCTGTCATGCGTGAGCAAGTGAATGAGTCAATAAATGAGTGAATGAGGGAATGAGGGAATGAGGGAATGAGGGAACGAATGAGTGAATGAGTGATGAGCGAGTGAATAAATGAATGAAGGAGTGAACGAGTGAATGAGTATGAGTGAATAAGTGAAGAGTGAGTGAATAAGGGAATAAGTGGATGAATGAATGAGTGAATGAATGGATGAATGAGTGGATGAGTGAGCAGATGAGTGATAAGTGAATGAGTGAGTGGATGAGTGAATGATGAGTGAATAAATGAACGAGTACATGAATGAATGAGTGGATGAATAAGCGAATGAGTGAACGAGTGAAAGTGAAAGAATGAACGCGTGAGTGGATGAGTGAGCGGAGAGTGAGCGAGCCAGCGGGGGAAGGAGCGAGCGGGAAGCGTGGGCTCCAGGGCCGCCTGTGGCCACTCGGCTTGAATGGCCGGAACCACGACTCACACCCGGGACGTGCGGCGCCAAGTCCCAGGCTCGAGCCCGGCGGGTCCGTGCGCTGGCCCCCGCCCGCTTCTCCACCCGAGGGGGCTTCCTCGCTTGCTGCTCTCCTCCCGCTCCTGCTAGAACGTAGCGGAATGGGAGCCAGCACCCCCGTGTCCACACCACTGCCCGGCCCGGAGTTCCACAGGCGGGGGGGTGTCGGGGTGGCAGGGTGGCAAAGACGGCAAGGCCAGCCTCGGCGCTGCGGACAGCTCTGTGATCTAAGAGGTGGGCAGGAGGGACCGGGCAGGGGCCGCCCCTGACCCCAGGGCCGCCCGACTCGAAGCCCAGCTGCCGAGGCGGCGTCTCCGCCGTGGCGCGTCTCGGGACCCCCTCCTTGGGTGTCGAGTGGGCTCCTGGTCAGGCTGGAGGTCGTGGGCGCACCACAGGCCACGAGGGCCGAGCCCGCCCAGCACGCCGGCGGGTGGGCTTTGAGCTGAGTGGCGTGTCAGTCTGCAAGCATTCCAAAATAAAAAGGTAGAGACTGAAGTCAGAAAAGGACGCATGTGAAGGGGCCTCCCGGGCCTGTGCACCGGGAAGTCCTGGACCCGCCCCCGGGGGGGAGGGGGGGGCAAAAGCCCCAGGGGCATTGAGTGCCAGGTTCCAGGGTCACGGGAGGTAGCGCATCCTGGACCCCGCCCCGCCCCCAAACTCGGCCCAGCCCCTCCCCAAGGTACAGGGCGTCCCCGCCCGCCTGCCCATGCAAGCTTGCCTGCGCCACCACCGGCCCTTGGCTGAAAGCACGCAGGGCAGACTGGCCTCGGGGTCACGGCAGGCAGGGGTGTCTCCTAAGGAAGCCCCCGCCACTGCCAGGCCTACAGCTCCAAAGCAGGGTTCAGGGAACCCAGTAGACCCCAAAAGACCTCCACAAGGGCTGGGCAGGCCTGCTGACCCTCCCGGAGCCTGGGACTCTGCAGCCCTGTGACCCATGACCCCTACCCTGTGCCCCGTCCTCCCCCAGCCCCCCTGCCCCCCAGTCCCCACCCTCTGCAGCCCCTCAGGCCCCAGTCCCTGTTCTCCCCAGCCCTCCTGTCCGCCGGTCCCCATCCTCCCCAGCCCCCGTCCCCCAGTCCCCAACCTCCCTAGCCCCCCGTCCCCATCCTCCCCAGCCCTCCTATCCACCAGTCCCCAACCTCCTGTCCCCAGCCCGTCCCCCAGTCCCCATCCTCCCCCAGTCCCCAACCTCCCCAGTCCCCCATCCCCATCCTCCCCCAGCCTGTCCCCCAGTCTCTGTCCTCCCCAACTTCCGTCCCCCAATCCCCATCTTCCCCCAGCTCCTCTGCCCCCCCAGTCTCTGTCTTCCCCCAGCCCCTCTGCCCCCCTGCCCCGATCCTCCCCCAGCACCTCTGTCCCAGTCTCCATCCTCCCCTAGCCTGGCCCACATGACGCACCAAATGACAAAAATCAGGTCCTGCCTATGCCAGAAACAAAAAACCCAGCAGCTCAGCCTCACTGCCCCGACCCAGTTGCTGACTCTACGCAGCAGTGTGGTGACAGTCTGGGGTGGGAGACAAAAGCCAGCCCAGGGCACCGTGCCTTCCGCTAACCTGCGCCTCCCGCCAACCTGCGCCTCCCGCCGTGCAGCGCTGCAGAGCTCCCCCCACCCGCCCACCCCAGGGCCCCTCCAGACCAATCTCTACCAGGCAGGGGTTGCGCCCCGAGGGGCTGGTGTCCCAGGGCCGCCTTCCTTGCAGGCAGAGGGCAGGGGTCAGGGGTCAGGGGGCAGGGGGCAGGGGGCAGTGTGGGCACAGCAGGAAGAAAGCGTCTGCCAACAGGACCGAGAGCAAAGGACCCTGAGGTTACAATCTACAAAGGAAACCACTCAGAACTTTTTAGGTAACTTGTTACCGCTTTAAAATTAAAACGATTAGGTAAAAATAAGAAATAACAGGTTAATATAAGAAAATCATTAGGTTAAAATCAGTCTATTACGACCAAGCCCATCCCCTGCATTCCTGTCCCGTGTGCCCGCCCCCCCGCCAGAGCCCAGGCTCCCAGCCCAGCTTTTTAGTGAAGGGGAAAAAAAAGGTCCACAACCATCCAAATCTTGACTTTATTTTTTAATATAAAAAATGCAATTTTGAAACCCACCCTACTTTCCCCCCCTAACATAATGCTTTACTTCTTAAAAATAAAAATAAAGTACTAATTCTATATACATCACATGTACCATACAAAAATGTATCCAAAGTCTCTATTGCTACCAAAGTGTTCTAAATTAAAACAAGTTACAGAAAGCCCCTCGTTGTAAACAGAAGATTACAAGTTACAAAATCAAAATACACACAAGCCATCGAGTCATTTATACGACGACGCTAATACATTTTTCTCCCAAAGCAAGTTGGATTCAAATGTGCCTGTATAAAAATGCATATCAATATACCTTTGCAAATTTGTTTCTCATTATAAAGCAAATGAATACACTTTCTACAATAAATAACCCGCTGGGAGGCGCGCTGTGGTGGTCTGGGGGGCGGGGGACAGAGCCCAGGCAGCAGGGCCGAGAGGGACGAGGCCCGCGCCGCCAGGGAGCGCGCTGACAGGGCGGCGGAGCGTTTTTGGTGATTTGCAAGTGATGTGCATGACATCAGTTTATTCTCCATCTCTTTCCACAAAGTACCTTTCAAAATAATGTCATTTCTTTCTTAAAATACACATTTGTCACTGTAAATTTACACCCATCTTATTAAATAAGTGGCACTCTGTGTAAAGAGTATGACTTACAAAATTATCAAACATTCAAAAGTCTTTAAAAAAAAACTACCTATCAAAGGAAGTGATGCAGCAGCACCCTCCGGCGTGACGTGGGGCGGCGCGGGCCGACACGCCGACGACGGACCCGCGTCAACGCGGCACGCTGAGCCGGGCGGTGGTTTCACAGGGAAAACACGGAAATAAAACCTGCCCCTCCTCCAGGGAAAAGAAGTGAAGACCTGCGGCTGGAAGCCAGAATAAGTTAAGTTTTGAGCAATGTACAGGTATGTACAGGTATGTGCAGGTACGTGCAGGTACGTGCAGGCCACAAGCACGCACACGCCACAGGGGCTAGTCGAGGTCGCTGAGGTCGCTGGCCGGCTCCCCGTGCACGCGGCTCAGGTGGCTCGTGGCGCGGTCGAAAGCCACCCTCACGGCCTTCCGCGTGCCCGAGTTCCTGCCCTCCATCATCTTCAGCTTGTCTAGCGTCTCGTCCACGCCGAGGGGGACCATCTTGGACTTGGGAAGCCATTGCCTTCGCAAGACAAAGAAGACGGGGCCTGAGAGCCATCGGCGCCGCCCTCGCTGCCCTCCCAGGCCCCCACGCCCCACGGCCCTCCCCACGCCCTCCCCAGGGCCGCTGTGTCCGGGAGGCCCTGGGCAGCCCAGCAGCTCCAACACCCTCCTGGGGGGTCCTGCCTTGGGCGGCACACGCAGGCACACGCAAGTGCTGTGCACTCACATGTACGCCCATGCACATGCACTCACATGCGGGCACACAGAGCCCCAGGCCAGGGAGGGGTGGGGAGTGCTGTGGGGAAGCCGAGTGCAGGGCAAGGGGAGAGGCGGGGCCAAGGCGCCGCATGGAGCCTGCTGGCAGGAGCCTGCCGCCCCAGAGGCTGAACACGCCCTGGGAGCTCCGGCAGCGGCAGGCAAGGCAAGGACGGGGAAGGATGGCTTGCGTGCTAACAGGCCCACCGGAGAAACCCCGACACGCGGCAGGTGTCCACCCTGGGCAGTGGGAAAGGGAGGCCAGCGTGACGGCAGCCTCAGAGCAGACCCTGCTGCCCCGGCCTCAGTCACAGGGACCCAAAGCCCTGGTTTCGCAGGCGGGACCAGTATGCAGCAGGTGTGATGGGGCGGCAGGTGGGACGTGGGACATGGGGCGGCAGGGGTGATGGGGCGGCAGGGGTGATGGGAGACGGCAGGGGTGATGGGGCGGCAGGGGTGACGGGGTGGCAGGTGTCGTGGGGCAGTAGGTGGGACATGGGGCAGCAGGTATCGTGGGGCAGCAGGAGTGACACAGGGAGGCTGTGAGGCACAGGCATGGGAGCTGTGTGTGTTCCAAAAGCCTCCAGGTGGATGGAAACAAAGGGGCCAGGAGAAGGGACCTGGGAGGCCCCCAAGCTGAGAGCCTGGCATGTGCAAAGGCCCTGCACAGCTGGGCGAGGGGCGGCTCTCCTGGCACAGCCCCGGGCTCCAGGAGCCGCTGAGGTGCCCAGGAGCCAAGGCCCTTGCGGTGCCAAAACGGTCAGTTCCCGAGCTACGTTTGGCTTGCCGAATGCACGTGTCAGGAAGACGTGGGCAACGCAGGCCTCCAGGGGGCCAGAACCGAGGCCAGGCAGCCTGCGCACCTGCCCCAGTGCCCCGGGCATGGAGCCCAGACCTGGGAAGGGGGAGAGGAAGAGGGCAGCCGGAGAGCTGGCCAGGCGCTTGGTGCTCGCCCCGGGCCAGCACGCGGGCCGTGGCCCACGCTGCCTGCACTCGGCCCCTGCTGCGGGGGTTCCGTGCTCACCAGCTTCTCTTGTTGTCAAAGAAGAGCACGAGGAACAGCTTCTCTCCGGCCTTGGTCTGCATGTGCTCCCCGATCCTGAGCACGTCCAGGGGCGGCGCAGGGATGGTGACGCCATTGTGGTGGCCGGGCACGCGGGGCATCTTGGGGTCGATGATCTGCGAGGGCAGAGGCTGGGTCACCTGGGCCCCGGGAAGGCCGGTGGACTCCGCACCTTGCTCCCGCCAGGCCGAGTCCCAGGCACTCGCGGGGCTCTGAAGGAGCAGGGCCAGGGTCGGCGGCAACGCCACACGCTGCGCTGGCGCTTCGTGGCCGGCTTGGCTCCCGCAGATCTGAGGCGGCGGCGGGTGCGCGGCCAGCCCCCACACGACACCCCCACCCCAGGCTGCCGCGGGGCGTCCTGCCTGGCCTCGGGGCCCCGGCTGCGGCCCTCCTCTCTGAAAGCTGAAGGCGCCCGACCTCAACGCCCCCGACCCGGCCGGGCCCGCTCACCAGCGCGGGGTAGGAGGGGTAGCCGCTGCACTTGGCCCACACCACCTTCAGAGGCTCGAGCACGGAGGCCGCGGCGTCGGTGGAGATCCACATGCCGCTCTGACCGACTTCTGGGAAGAGGAGAGGGGGTCAGGGCGGGGCGGGGGCACCGCGCTCCTCCCGCGGCGCAGGCTCGCTGCCTTCGGGCCCCAAAGCCCCCCCGGGCGGGACGGCGCTGGGCGGCACGCTGAGCCGACAGTGGCCCCATCACTTGCAGCAGGGGCCTCGGGGTTTGCACCCCGACCCTGGAGGTGTCCACTGTCATGCTCCTGCCCTGAAGCAGGCCAGACACCAGCCAGGGAGAACGCCACGAGGGAGACACAGGCTCCAAGGAGAAGCGAGGCCGAGAAACTGGCCCGGGTGGCCGATGGCCTGTGCCCACCGCCAGCTGCTCCTGCCCTTGTCCCGCCCTCATTCCGCACCCCCTTCCGAACCTGCTCCTTTCCACCTAAGCCCCCTTTGGGGGGAACCACTGGGCTCCCAATATGCCCCGCGCTGCCCGTTACAGCCCACCCCAGGGTTCTGCTGACCTGGCCCCACCAGCACCTCAACGCGAGCCCGCAGGGGCCGTGGCAGCTCTGCCAGCTGGGACCCGCTCAGGAGCCACCAGGCACCGGGCCGTGGCAGCTCTGCCAGCTGGGACCCGCTCAGGAGCCACCAGGCACCGGCCCGGCCGCAGCCCGTTCTGGGGAAACGGCAGACGCCGCCGCGATTTAGAAGCCGCGAAGCCGAAGCCTGGCTCACGAATGGCAGGGCCCGCGGCCGTCGCCCCAGAGCCTCCGCTCTGAGCGCAGGAGTGGCCGGGGCCACGCGCAGTGACGCCGCGACGCCGCCCCCAGGTGGGCCCCCAGGCTAGGAAAGCTCCGCACAGCCTACCTGCCGCGATCCTCGCGGCCTTGGCGTAATTCCCGTTCTCGATGCAGGATATCAGCTCACTGCGGTCTTCCAGCGTGTGTCTCCGCACAAGGGCGGGCTTGCCCCGCCCACACTTGGGCACACTGAAACTGCAGAGAGGAGGGGGCTGCTGCGGCCCGGGACCCCAAGCCCGCAGAATAGGGGCTGCTGGGGACACAGGCTGTCCCCCACCTCCCACCTGCAGAGGGCCAGTGGGGCGGGGCCTGCTGGGAGGGGAGGGGCCTGCTGGGAGTAGGCAGGGCCTAACCAGGAGGGATTCAGGGGTCTTGACTCCGGCCCCTGAAACAACAGAAAAGCCCCCAGGGCAGAAAGGCCCCAACTGGTAAGGTCTGGCTCCGGGAGCTTTGGGAGGAGGCTCTTCCCTACTGGCTGGCTGGATCAGAGTCCACAGGCAAGAGACCCTTTAGCCACCGCAGCCCCCAGCCGTCACCCGGGGGCGGAAGATGACCAAGGGTCCTGTCCTCCGAAGTGGGGCGCACCCGAGTCCCGGCTGCCGGGTCTCCTGGGCAGAGGAGAGGGGGCACCTGGCCTGCCAACTGCACCTGCGCCACAGGGCCGTGCCCAAGGTGGGGGTGGGGGCCATGAGCCTGTGCCTGGCTGAGCAGGCAGGGGCCAACCCAGCCTCACCGCCCTTCCCAGGGGCGCCCCCCAGGCGCATAAATGCAACAGCTCAGGCCACACTGAATGCCCCAGCACAGGCCCTCAGGAACTTTTTTTTTTTTTTTTTTTTTTACCCGGAGGTCCCAGGGATCGAACCCAGGTCCCTCCATCTGGGAGACGGACGCCCCACCACCTGAGCCACATCCGTCCCCTGGGACTTTTTTTTTTCTTTTTAGTCCCTCAGGGAGAACGAAGAAGAGGACTGGCACGCAGCTCCCCAACCCGAGTCCAGCACCGAAGCCCCTCTGGGGAGCCCACCCGAGCCCATGCAGGGCGGTACCTGGAGTCACAGAGGAGGCTGTTGCTGGAGGAGATGCTGGACTCAGAGGCGCAGCGGCGCCGGGGGGCGGCCCTCCCCCCTGCCGCGCCGCCCAGCTCCTGCTCGCCGCTCGCGTCCCCAAAGCCGTTGGTGAGACCTGCGACACAAGCACGGCCCTGAGTGCCGCCCAGCCTGGCCGCACCCAGCATCCCCCCGCGCCCGGCATCCCCCGTGAGCCTGAGTTCTGTCCTACAGACGGTGCCGTGCATGGCAGCACCTACTGTGCGCCACTGAACACAGCAGCCCAGAAGCCCTTGCCGCTGCGTGAAACAAACCGTAAACTCAAAGACACCATTCCCAGAGCAGGTCAGAAGAGAAGCTGCTCTTCTTACCCAGGAACGAATCAAAACAGCTTCCAAGAAGGCTCACAGGCCCAGGTGCGCCCGGGGGAGTCACAGAAGGCCGGCCCCCCGCCCCTGGTCAGAATGGGGAGCAGAAGCCTGCCCTGGAGACGGCCCCCGCCCAGGCCAGGGGCCCGGCCGCCTAGGAGACAGGGTGCCCAAACACAGCTCACCCTGGGGAACTCAAGGAAATGGAGATGTTTAAAAAGCAATACAAAAGCCTCGTGCCAAGAGAAAACCATTAAGATAGAAATGCTCAGAAAACACTTGGAAACAGAAAATGGGCTCCTGGTCCACCTCAGCCAGCCCAGGTGAAAGCAGAAACCTGGAACCATCCACGCCAAAGTCCAGAAGATGCCAAAGTGCTTGCAGGGCGTCCCTGCCTCACCCAGGCATCTCAACAAATGCCTCCCGTGAAGCTAAAACGCAGTGTTTTCAAACATTCTCAATACCAGAACAAAACACAACTGCATCGTCTCGATTCTTAAAAAGGGTTTTTATCAAGGCAAACCGCAACCAATCACTGTCATCTTCCTCCTGAAAACGCCTGCCGTGACATCTGTAAGCAGGAGAAACGCTCTGTCAAGTTCCTCTCTGCGCACCCCCATCCGCCAGAATGGGGAAGCGAAGAGCGCAAGGGAGCGTGCGCGGCTAGGAAAAAACGCAGCCTCGGCCCAGGCCCAGCTGGCTGGAGACGGTATTTCCAAAGTAGAATCCCATTCCCCTGCCTAGCCCATATTCAAAAGATTAAAAAGTCAAGACCATCCATTTCCAAAGGAAAATGTGTAACTTTATAAACAGAGCATTTCCTTAGAAGTTTTTTAAACAGGTGGCAGGATTATACAGATCTTTTTTCACCTACTTTATACTTTCCCGTATTTTCTCAGAGAGCATGATTTACTTCTAAAAAAGAGAATAAGCCTCCGTCGGCGACCAGGAAATAAAAGTGTGGAAGCTGAACAAGTACCGCTGCTGGCTGGAGAAAAACCCCGCGTGGTCTCGAGTCCACAGGCTCAGGGCCACCGGCTTGAGGAGAGGCAAGCACGGGTGGCACCTGGCTCAGGGCTGCCAGCCTTGTTTTTGCAACCCAGACATTCCTAAGAATCTCCAACTTAACCATGGAAATCCCTGGCCATAAAGTCACACGGTTCCCAGACCCCACCGGTTTCGCAATGCCCCAGAGCAGGAGGCCCCAACACTGACCCGGCTCAGACAGACGGACAGTGAGATGGACAGGCAGAGCCCAGAGCCTCAAGGCTCAAAGGCCTGAGAGGGACGGGTGCAGGCCAGGGGCGCTCCGTGGACCTCGAATGAACGAACCCGTCGCAGAGCCAGACATCACGCAAAGGTGACCGCCACGAGCCGCCTGACGGAGTAGGCCGAGTCCCCACCCTGCACACGTCTGCTCCACTGCGTTTCTACAAAACACGCCTGTGTCCATGACATGCCATGCAAGCAAGGGTGACCCAGATAGTGAGCGGCAGGAGGAGAGGCAGGCACGGACGCAGCGCACTGCGCTCAGACACACGGGCTCAGGGCTGCACCTCACCGCGCCACCTGTGACACCAGGACACCTCCCCGGCTCAGCGGGGACAGGCTGGGCCCCGGTGCACATGCGTTTTTAGAGGCGACAGGTACACCAAGCAGCATGGCCCAGCGGGCCAGCGTCTGTCCACGACTCCGCACGCTCCCCCAGCCGAGGAAGATATGGCACAGCCGCCGCGGAAAGCCTTTCCAGTGGCCATCAGCATCCACGGGGCCAGAGGCCTGAGCAAGGACAGCCGCCCACCCACTCCCACCGAAGGCGCCGGTCACTGAGGGCCTGGACGTTCCCTGGAGAGCCGCAAGCTGAGGTCAGGCTCTCCACGTAGTAGTCTAGGGAACAAATTCAAACATGTCGGAGGAAAATCCTTATTCTGAAAAATAAAGAACGGCCAAACACCTCCCTTCACTTTTCCTAACCTTTTAATTAGAAGTTATGTGATATCAAGGGCAAAAAGTTATTTATAAATAAAAATTTTCGCACGATCTGCAAACTTTTACTGTGCGGTGCCAGGCACAGGGAAAACACAGCCTCCCACGGAGGCTTAAGGCCAGGGCAGACGCCGTGCGGTGCTGAGGGCGGCCACGCCGAGGCCGGCTGTGAGGAGGACGTGGGGAGGCGAGGAAGGCAGGGCGGGGTATCGGGGCAGCCCCAGCTGGGGCAGGAGCAGGCGGGGACAAGCCTGGGAGGCACCTGGGCCTGGCCACACTCAGGGACACACTGCAGCGGGCGGGGGCCACGGAGGTGCTGGCACGCTGGACCCCCCTTGCAGCAGCAGAGCTCTGGGGCGTCCCCCACATGCCAACAGGCGTGTTCCGACAGCTCCGACACGTCTTACAAAACACACTGACAGCGCTGCGCTCGGAGACGATCGCCGAGGAGACCTGCTTCCTGGGGGGCTTTCCTGCCGCCCCCACACACGCAAGCAGGGGTTTCCCACAGTGCCGAGGTGCCGCCCTGAGGGGCCCCCGAGGGAGCCGAAATGCGCGCAGGACCCTGGCCACAGGCGCATCTGCCGGGCCGCCCGCTGGGGGAGCCCATCCCGAGCGTGGACACAGCAGGGGCCTCCTGAGCTACCTCGGCGTGAAGACATGAAAAACCAGTGACGCTAGCGGCTCAGAGACGCGCAGGCTGCACTTGCCACCCCATGAGCCGGTCCTGTGGACAGCCGCTCCTCTCAGCAGGCGGTGGAGACGGAGACTTCCTAGGAGTCCAAGCGGAAGGCCAAAGCCCAGCATGGCGGGGACAAGCAGGCTGAGCAGTGCCTCGGCCACAGCACGGTGGGGCCTCCCTTGGCTCAAGCAGTTTTAGAGGAAGCTTCCAGAGGCTGAGAACCAGCGCTACCCGAGCAGCCGGCATAGCTGAGCCCTGCAGGAAGTGTGGCCACAGAGCCAAGTGCAACTGCCAGGCCAGGCGCAGCCCGCGGTGCTGGGTGCAGGTACAGGTGCGCCGCGGGCCAACCCCAGCAACAAGGCGCAGGTCCCAGTGCCGGTGAGCCCGCCCCACGCCTTCTCTGAGCCTCGGTTTCCCAAGCCAGAAGGGGGAAAAGGCCCCTCCAGAGTGCTTTGCTAGCGGTCTCCGCCGTCTCGTCGTAAACACGGCAGCAGGCGCGCCACTAAATTAAACCCGCAGCTCACCTGTGGGTTCTGCACGTTTTTGTGTGTTTTCAAATCTTTCAATTAAAAGTAAAAACACGGCGAGTAAGAAGGCTCCGTAACCACCGCGCTCACGCTGAGAGCGGCCCCGGGAAGGCGGGCTGAGAAAGCTGCCTCTCGGGAGCCCCCGCCACAAGGGCATTCGTCAGGGCGCCCTGGTGGCTGCTGGTCCTGCTCCCTCGGCGCGAGGTGGGCAGCGGGTCCCGTGCACAGCGCGGGGAGTCTGCGTGTGCTGGCGGCAGGCGTTGGGGTCTGCACAGGCTGGGCTGTCCGTGGGAGCAGAGGCTTCCTGGCGTCCTCCGAGGGATGCGCACACGAGCATCTGTGCGTCCCTCGCTAACTATCGACAGCGGGGAGGGCCAGGGCGCTGGGGCCTCACTCTCAGGGCCCAGAGGACGGCGGTGCAGCCGCGGACCTGCTCCGCGTGCGGGTGGCGTTGGCTCACTGGCGGCCGAGCAGGCGCCTCCAGCATGGTCCACAGGATGGCGCGGAATGAGTGCTCTTTCTGCGTTCCAAAATGATGGTTAACAGAACTCCAGTCCAGGTTGAGGTAAGAGAAAGCAACTAGGATCCAAAGAATTAACTACCCAGGACATTAGTAGTTAAAATGAGAACCTGGAAAACAGCGAAAAAGCCATTTAGTCTGACTGAAAAGTCGAGCCAGCCACTTCCCTGGACAGTCTAGAGACAGTGACCGCTGTCTCGTCCACTCGTGCCCCCCCGCCGTGTGCACAACAGGGCCGTGTGACTCGCATCTCCAGAGAGGAGACAGGTAAAGCTGAGCTGCTGGCTTGACTGGCCGCTGTTGGGCATAAGTCAGTCATCACAGCAAGAGGAGGTGATGACAGGGCAAGCTGGGCCCAAGGGTCGCCTCTGCTGAGAGCCGGCACCGTGACAGCCCACCCCCTCCCAGCAGCCCCAACGCCAAGGCGTGCTGCGCCCCAGGCCCCGTGGGCGGGGGTCCACAAAGACACGGGACGTGAACTCTCTCGGAATGAACAGATCTTTTTTTAATCTAACTCAGAAATCTCGTAGGGCGTCGTAGAACAGCAGGGAACTTCCCTAGAAGTTCAGAGCGCACAAAGGATTTTTGGAAAAAATCAGAAGGTTCAGAATACTTCAAGTCCTCAGACTGCGAAGAAATGCATTTCGGAGCGAGAAATCCAAGGCGTGCTGAGAGCAACGGAAGACTCAGATGAAGTCGCGAGGGGCTGGCGGGGATGCAAGGCGGGGTGGGCGCACTCGGGAGGAAGGGCGCTCTGACTGAGCGCAGGGCTACTAACGCTCTCGGGGCCGCTCGGGGCTCTGAGGGCTGCGCCACGCATCCACTGAAATCTACTGCCACTCTGGAACAAGAAAGCAGAAACCTCCGTCTCAGCCGGGCTCCATGGGCTCGAGCACGCCCCGCGCACAAGCAGCCAGCAGTATGTCACCGAGACTCGCCGCTGCCACTGCAAACCTGCAGAACGCTCCCAGGCAGGGGAGAGTGGAACCAGGGAGGACCTGCCACTTTCTACAAGGCATAGTCGAGGGGTGAGGACAGGCGGTCCCGAGAGGGACTCCCTCCAGGCCAGCCAGCCGGACAGCCCTGGCGGGAGACCCCGGCCCCAGCAAAAGACCCGGCTGGCTGGGCGGGGCCACAGGGCGAAAGCCGCCAGACCACAGGCCTGGCCACTCTGCGGGGACCACGAGTGACCGCGGAGAGGCGAGGAGGGGCCACAGGCTCTGCCCGCTGACCCCCAGGGCTACGGGAGGACACACCGCGCTCACGGCTGCCCGCGGGCGTGAAGCCCAGGCAGGAGCAGCCCCGTGCCGGGCTGCGTGGTCCGCACCAGGCTGCCCGTCGAGCCTCTGGGTGTCACTCCCCGGTCACAGCTGCTGGAACTTTCTAGCATGCTGGAAAAACAAGGCCAGAGAAAGGACAAAATGTGGTCCAGAGAACTGCCAAGTGCTAAAATAAATGACTGGAGCCTCGCAGTTTCATATTGCTTAAATACAAGAAACGTTTTCTCAAGTTAGAGGTACAAAATTCCTATAAACCTAATCCTGCGTACAACGTTTCCTATGCCTTAGTTACAACTAAACCCACTAGAACTGACTGACCACAGAAAGCCACCGCCGCTCGTCAGCAAGGGCAGAAAACTGCTGCTGCTCGTCCGCAGCAGGCCACATGGGGCCCGAGACTCGCTGGGCACAGCCCACCGCAGCCTCCATGCGGCCACCCAACCCACCGCGGCGCAGAAAGCCTCCCCCCCGCGCTCGTGCAACCAGAAGACGCCCTTTCCCTTCTCGCCACTCTGGCTTCAAAAGGGCAGCCAAGGGAGAAAGAGGCTTTCAGGAGGGAGACCCCAAGCGTAGCGCCAGCGCCCCCGGGCGCACAGCTGGGGACAAAGCGAAAGGGCGCTCCTCTTGCTCAGAAAGTCTTCGTCTTCTTCCTACTGGAAATCGTTCTCCTCCAAAGACCACAAAGAGCTCCATGGCCTCAACCTGCGGGCTGTGGGAGGCAGAGGCCACCTTCCGCCCTCGACCGTGTGGGTGCCACGCGGGTGCGGTGGCCGTGGCGTGTGGGGCCTCTCGGCAAGCTACTCAGCAAACGTCAGCCACGGGGCCCAGCAGCAGGCACCCCTGCGTGCACACACACCAGGCACCCCTGCGCGGGAGGCAGCGACCCACCCTCCTGTCACGACGAGGCGGCACAGAGCGGGCAGAGCACGGCACCACCCCGGGAGCGCGCTGCGCACAGGCCAGGGCACATCTGCTCAGGGGCCCCTTCCCAGGGCCAACTCCATGCAGACACATGAGCGCGCACAGGAGCAGGCCGGAGGGCGGCGGGCACCTCCACGGCACCAGGCGGAGGCTACGGGCACGAGCACCAGGAGGCCACATGGCACCTGGCATTCTCCAGTCTCTCCTGGTGCCGAAACACCAACTAGCAGAAAAGGAAGGATGAGGAGAAACAAAACAAAACCGCCCGCCGGGCCCCTCCTGGCCCGGCCAAGCACCAGCGCCATCAGGGGATGCTCGGCCACAGCAGCGAGCCCGTGGCCGAGGCTTCCGAGTGAAGCAGCGGCCCCGTGTCTCTCGTCTCTCCTCCTCCAGAAACTGACCGCTCTGGTGACACCCTGCAAACACGAGCACGCGGCCCCGCACGTCGGCTCACGACAGACTTCTGGAGGAACCCAGCGCTGCGTCCCGGCAGGAGCGAGGCCCCTGCGAGGCCAGTGCTGGCGGCGGCTGCCCCCGAGCGCGTCCCCACGGCTGCCGTGACATTTACCTGTGTGCAGGCGCTTTCCCGGGGACTCCTCTTCCGCCTCGGAGTCTCCACAGGTGCTCCGTGACCTTTTCCTTGGCTGCAGAAGAGTCTCCAACCTCGGAAGGACTACAGACAAAAAGGTTTTGGTCCCTAGCTGAGGAGAAGTTGGCTGGGTTTCAGTGTTCTTGGCAGACTTTGGGGGGCTTACGCTTTTCGATTTGCAGAAGAGAACAGAAGTGCGTCTGTTTACATCGCTCCAAGGCTCCGCCCCTGCGGCGGCGGCCGGCGCGCGGCCAGTGCCGGCCAGAGGGGCCTCTGCTGGGTGTCCGTTCACCGGCGCGCTCTGAGGGCCGGTGCTACGTGACTCATTATCAAATGTGACTCTTTTGAATGGTTTACTGTGCTCTGGATTGAGTTCTACTGGTCTGAGGGTTGGTGGCTCTGAATTAGTCTCCGGGTTTGAAGGAAGAGGTAATGCATCTGATGGTTCAAGTTTAGGGGGAGATTTATCTCCTGAAAAAATTATAAATAAAGTGATTTTTGAAAACTGATAATTATAAAATCTATTATAAAATTTACTATAAACGTGAAGTCCACCAAAATACTAATTCATTTAAGGACACAAAACATCACACACAACTCTTGGCTAAGCAAAAAGCGCCCGCGGCGGCCCCGACCCCACAGGCCGCCAGTTCCCCTGGGCAGGGCCCGCCCGCGGCAGAGCCCGGCAGGGCCCGAGGCCCCAGCCTGCAGGTGGACGACATCACCTGCTGAAAAACACTGGCAGAACACGTCACATTGCCACCGCTAAGTGCAGCATCCGAGTGCGTGACCATTTCCAGAACCAGCGGCTACTTACCTTGAGGAGGAAAGGGCGTCTACAGAGCTGCAGGCGCTCAGACTAAGCCCCCGCGGCGTGGCCCGGCCAGGCGGGCAAGCATAGGGCAGACGTGCACAGGGGATTCCTGACCAGGGCTTTCGAGCTCAGAGCAAAGAGCAGTGGAGTGGCAAGCGGCTACGAGCAATTCTCAAGGAAAGGAGGATAAAGACTCCCATTCGGTTTTCAAAATACACAAATGTCTGCATGGTATTCAAAGATCAAAAGGAACCTAAAATATCTGCAGTGCAATATAAGCTCTTTATTAGAACCTGCCTTTAAAAAGAAAAACACAATCTTTGGAAGAAGACTATTTTAACCTTCTAAAAGAGGCTTTTATAAATGAACACAAAACAGAGAAGTTTCTAAGACTTCTTGGTGGGGGAGTGCTGTATGGGAGCCCTGTTTGACGAGACGCGTGTTTGTTTTGTAAGTTCACCACTTTTACTATACACTTATTGTTTATGCGTGTTCACACACAAATGATAGACTTCAATAAAGTTTTATTTTAAAAAAAGACAGAAATGAAAACAAAAGCCCAGCCCAGCCGTGCCATGCCTGCGCCCCTGGGGAGGCGGTCTGGTCTGGCAGGGGGCTGCAGGGCGGGGACGGACACAAAGCCACAGGAACGGGCAGCCGTGGGGGCGCGCTGGAATGCTGAACTCTCTGAGATGAGCAGTAGCAACCTCAACAGCCCAAGGAGATTCTTATTTTACTAGTAAACCTGCACATTTCCCTAACGCCAATTGAAACACATAAAATTAGTATTTTAAATTCTAAAGGTCATTCGGAAAATGAAAAGCTACACAACTTCTAATCTTCACTTGTGTCTGAGCCATGTGATGAATTCAGAGCAAGTTTCTTGAGACTATCAAAAAAGTTACTCCCCCTTTCAAACAAAAACAAGTGGCAACTCAAGGGCAGGGTGGCTAGAATGGAGCGGGCACCCAGGCAGGCGTTTCCTCAAGAAAAAGCCTTTGTAAAACAAACTCCACGCAGGAGACACAAACTCATCCGGTGCAGAAACCCAATACCACTGGTGCAAATCACCAGGACTCGCATTTAAAAGCCTTCCAAAGGGGAAACCCTGAGTCTGACTCGCACGTGTGTTTAAAGTCCCTGCAGGCTCAAGGAATAAGGCTTCCAAGCACCCAGGAAGGCTGGCTAGATGGGGCCGGGAGCAGTGGAGGCACTGCCCGCCAGGCCGCCGTGGACACACCTGTGCTGCGCCAACCCCGGCCAGCAGCCTCTGAGGCACACAGGCTGGCACCTCTCACCCCTTCTTGCGAGCTGCCTCCTTCCCTGCCCAGGACCCCACCGCAGGCCTGGCCTGACTGCCTCACACAGAGCCCCCCGTGGTCCCGACGGTGTCCGTGGGGCCCCGGCAGCACCTACGCTTCGGGGGGGGGGGGGTTCATGCCTGCCGATGGCCAAGGCTGTGTGGTGGCCCCCAGTGTGGCCCGACCGAACCCCAAGTCGGCGTCTGGCCTGCAGGACGTGGTCCTCAGCTGGAAACTGGCTCCAAGGTCACATACAAGGACGAGGATTCTGCCAGAAGCTCGTCAGCCACCAGCTGCTACGTGCTACCACTGAACATCACGTAGCGAACGCTCACCTGAGCTCTAGAGCCAGCTTTACGCAACGTGAGAGAGAGAGAGAATCGACAACCAGCAAGCTAAATAAACACCTGTTGTTATCTCAAAACTACTCCCCCGGGAACATATCACATACCTGATACGGCAAATACTAACCAAAAAGGCTCTAACACACAAGACAGAGGAGCTAAACTCGCTGCTCTGGGACCAGGGATGCGTCAGCTGCGCCTGCAGTGGAGCTCCACCTGGCTTCTCACGCAGGTGCACCGGGCTCCAACCAGGGCTGCAAGGAGCTGCGACGCTCAAGCGCCGCAGCAGAGCACTGAGCGTGCTGGGGAGCTGCAGGACGGCGTGTCGGCAAGGGTTTGGTCCGTGGCTGGTGACTCGCGTCCCTCCCCTGCTACCCGTCCTCCTGCGTCCTCCCCTCCTTACTCTCATCGTGGGAACCCCGGCTCTAAGGAGTACAGCGCTGCAGGCTGCGCAGAGGAGGCTCCTGGAGCCCACAGGCCGAGCGGCTGCGCAGCAAGTGGTGTGCACGCGGTACGGTCTACAGAACTGCACCGAGACCAGCTCTCGGTGCCTCCAGTGCAGGAGAAAGGCCGAGAAGGAGGCGCAGCGCTCAGCTCCCGGCCCCAGGGACCCGCGTGATGGCCCACGTGCAGGACGTGGCTTAGGGCGTTCTGGGAACACGCCAGCGTCTTTCTCCGCTGAAAGCTGAAAGCTGAAAGCAAACGCTGTGCAAGAACAGGAAGTGCGCCCAAAGAGCTGCTGGCTCCTCCGCAAGGCCGTCACACTCGCACACCGCGCACGCAGCACCCAGCCTCCACGTGCGCACTGCCTCCAGCAGAAACAGCGTGACGGGGCCCACCCAGCGAGCAGGGCCCGTGGCCAAGTGAGGGGCCGCCTCCCAGCGGGCGGGCGGGAGCCGGGGCCGCAGACTGACTGGACATTGGCACCCGGCAGTGACTTCCAGACTCATCTCTTCAGGTGGAATCCACCTAAGCACTGCGTCAGCGCAGGCAGGTGACGGTTTCAGACCAGTGAAGTGCGTGTGTCAAATGTGTGTGTTTCAAGGAGGTACGGGGATTGAACCCAGGACCTTGCACGTGGGAAGCAGGCGCTCAGCCCGAGCCCACCCACTCCCAGAAACATTCCTAAAGGCCTGATCCTTGGGATCCCACGGTACCCATCCCAAGCACGTTGCCACGCCGACCGTTTCCGTTTTTAAGAGTAAATGCCACGCACACATCCCGGCTCTGTGCAGGCCCCAGGCTCTGCTGAGCCCACGTCCACGGCGCCTCCCGCAGGCCGCACTTGCAGGCCGCGTCCCGCCCACCCACGAGACCAGGTGCCCTGCTCCGTGACCAGCAGGCTTGGCCAGAGCCCCCGGCCAGGGCTCCCTCCAGCCACGGCTCCCGCGGCCTCGCTCTGGGTGACCAGCAGGAACGCGCCAGCGCCACCGTGCCCAGGCTGAGTAGCCCCTGCTGCCCTTTCCAGGGGCAGTTACAGAAGCTCGCTCGTGGCAGGGGAAGGCCGAGGGGCTCTACAGTGGCCGTTCCATGGGGGGAACCACCGCCTGGGCGACTTCTCATAGAAGAGCCGGCGGGCAGCTCGCAGCCGTGCCGTGAGAAAGGCCAGGCTGTCTGGGAACAAAGCGTGGCCAGCTCTCCTGGTGACTTCACACTTTCCCCAATTTGCTCTTTTCAGGGCAAATCGCCAACGAACAAAAGCCTGGTCCGCCTGAGAGGAGAAACAACTCTTCCCCTGCCCGGACGACGAGGGAGTGTGCGGAAGGAGTTGGCTCACGGAGAGCTCCCAGGAACCCGGGTGCTCCTCAGCTAGAACCACCACCGTCACCTGCTGCCCACAAAGGCGTGGAGGCCAGAGAACGGACGCCGCCTGCTGGGGAATGAGCCTTCCACTACTGCGTGGGCCTGCGACGGCGTGGGGAGCTCTGGTGTCTGAAGCACCACGGCAGTCCGCACACAGGACCCGCAGGGCTGAGACAAGAACCAGCTCTCAGCGCATACGCGCAGGGCACAGCTGAGGCGCCAGCACTCAGGAGGCCGAGGCTGTCCCTGGCGAGGGCTGCCCCCCGTGGATGCGTGTCCTCGTGGGACCACGCAAAGGCCAGAGCATAGCTTCCACGGTGACGACGGCGTCAGGCCCTGCTAGAAGAGCCATCGAGATCACGCAGGTGAAGCACTCGGCACAGTAAACGAAAGCTACTAACGTCACTCTCGTAATTACTACTATTCAAAAGCTGTTTCTGTGACTAAAAAAACGTACAATCATTTTTTTTAAAATAAGTATAAAATGAGCGAGGAAAAGGACACAGAAAAATCCCTGAAGAAAAAAAGCTCCAGAGTTCTGGTGCTTGCTTCTACAGCTGCCTTAACCAACAACAAAATAAAAAGCAGCAGGGGCACCAGGGAAGGGGCAGCGTTAAATTCCCAGGGATAAACGGCTATTACACGACTCAGCAAAGAGGACTGGAGGAGTCAGTGCTACGGGACGCCCACACGGCCACGTCCTCCAGAGAGGACGGCAAAAATGAAGTGCACGAGAATGACAGCGAGTGCCGCGTGCTTTTGCTATTCTCATTTGGATGAACAGAGAGGAAGAGACAGGAAGCTGAAACACTGAACTGCTAACGGTTGTCGGCAGAGAAGCTCATCCTGCTTTTCGCTCTGAGTGACTGACACGTACTAACACCAGAAAGAGAGAGAAAGGAAAGGGTAGGACTGGGAGTGGCTTCCCACCAGCTTCTACATGCTCAATTTAACAGTGGACACGAGACGCCTGACATGCGCACCTTGTAGCCAGCCCGCCCCAGCTCGAAGGGAGCTGAGAAAGCACAAACTGGCATCCGTCTGAACCATCCTTGCCCCACACTCAACTACTGGCCCTGGGTTTCCTTCGTTTTTCTACTGCACAGACAGATTTCCTCTCCCCCATTTACTTCCAATCAATAAAAACACCCTCGGCGTATGCCTCTGCTCCCAAGGACACGCCAACTACCATGACGAGGCTGCGAGCTGCTGCAGCTACGCCTGGCAAGGGCAGGCCACTGCGGGGCGGCACACCGGCGACCGGCTGTGCCAACAGCCCCCCTCCCACAAAAACCCGGGAAGGAGCATGGCAGCAACCCTTCCCTGAGGCTGCTGCGCCTGACGCAGGCCCCCGTACGGCTTAGCAGCGGGCCACAGGGCACTGCTTGCTCTGACCACATGCACCTCGTTTCAGCCAGCCCTGAGTCTCACCGTTACTCTTCTGCTCAGAAGAAGAGCTAAACTGCACTTTTCAGTAGTTTTTCAGGCCCAAGTTGAGGGGATAAAAGGCTTATTCTGCGTCATCAACTTTGTGAATTCTTTAAGGGTCAAAGCCGACTACAGCCAGCACTAGAGTGCTGTGTAGAGGACACGGGAAGCAGGGCCTGGAGACAGCGGGCTCGACGGCTGCCAGGCAGTGACAGGCGCAGGAGAGGCGGGGCCACGTGCCCCGACAGGCCCGGCCGCGAGCTCAGCAGTGCGGCTTACCTTCCTCCTCGGGCTCCGGCGCCGGCGGCGCCGCGTCCTCTTCAAAGCTTCCAGTACCTGACTCTGCGGGCGGGGGCGGCGGGCTGTGCTGCTGGCTGAGCTTGCTCCGGAGCAGCGCAATCTCCTTCTTAAGCAGCTTGGCCCGCTTGCTCCTCGAACCGCTGGACTTCATGGAGCAGGTGAGGTCCAGCTTGTCCAGCAGCTCCCGCAGCTGCTCCTCCAGCGGCATGTGCTCTCTGCTGGCCGGGTCCAGCAGCCTGTCCACTGCGGGTGAGAGACACGCGTCACCCACGCACTGGCGCCGCTGGGCTGGCCAGGGCACACGGCTGCACCACTCGGGGCCTGCCAGGCTCAGCACCGCCGACAACACCTCGGCTGACATCTCCATGCCTGGACTGTGTGCCTGTGTTAAAGCCAGGCTGTCGGGAAGACTCACAGGTAAGTCCGAATTTCAGCCACATTTACTACAAAAATCCCCAGAGAGTTCAATGTTGGCAAACCGTGGAAACTTGTAAATCACCTATCACCTTACACTAAGGAGAAAGTTCAGTCACGCCCGTGGGCGCACATACTTCCCCAGGCAAGTACCATGGAGAAAGGAAATAATGCTTCTCATCCTCCCAATTTTCCCCTTAGGAAAAAATCTGACACAGAAACTAATTTAGGCAAAACCCAGGTCAACTGGCAAGGACACTTCCTAGAGGTCCTTTCTCGTGACCAAGGGGCTTAGGTGAGACCAGGTGGGGCGACAGTGGGCAGGGGAGAGACCCAGGGCCGAGCACGCCTTCGGGGTAGGGCCCAAGGCAGGCCAGACTCTGCAGGTTCCTGGGGAGAAACAGGGAGCCGGAGCCTGAGCCTGAGGCCCCTCCTGCATTCCCCAGACAAGGCCGGGCAGGATAGTTTAGGGGCAGCCAGCGGCACGGGAGGAAGCAGAGGTGCCAGTACCCACCCCTGATTCTGATTCCATGGAAATTCATCTTCCAATTTTTGTCAAGAACATATATTACTCCCAAAATCAGAAAAATAAAAAGATACGTGTCCACGCCTGTTCTTTAAAGAGAGAATACACTCTCTTGAACGGCCCGGCTACGCCCTGGGGACAAACACATCGGCCACCCGGCCAAGAAGGTGCCAGCCCCAGACCACAGCTGCGAGCCGAGAAGCTGAGGGCGCGAACTGCCACAGGAAGGCGGGCGCAAAGGGAGACAGACTCGGGGCCAGGACAGCGACCAGCCGACCCCAGTGGTGGCGGGGTGCGGGGGGAGGAAGGGCTCCAGCGAGACGTAGCCGAACCTGGAAGTGAGCATCAGAAGGGGTGCCCGAGGGACCTGCAGACCGAGCCACACGTGCTGCGACGGCGCTCCAAGCGGCCCTGTCTCCAGGCGAGCAAGCGGACCGAGCACGTGCCACTGCCCAGGCCTCCTGGGTGACTCCTGGGTCACCGAGGGCTCTCGGCAGCGGGTCAGGAGCCCAGCTACCGAGCGCCTCTTCTCTTCTTTTGCTCTGACTGGGGAGCAGCTGGCAGGTCTTTCTCCACTTGGGGCACAAGGCCCTGACCAGACTTTCACAAGCGGCGCCCAGGCTGTCCAGCTGGAACCAGGCCCCGAGTGCCACCTGCATGGCCTTGAAAAAGCCGGTCCTGAGACGCGCGTGAGTGTAAAATAAATGTCAGCTTCCGAAGAGCATAAAACGCGAACGCGAAGTACCGTGCGGAATGTTTTACTTTGGCTATTATTGCAGCGATAGCTCTTTGGCTATCCTGGGTTAAATAAACGATGTGATTAAACTTAACTTCACCTGTGTCTTTTTACTCTTTCAGAGATGCTACTAGCACTTTTAGGCGGCATATGTGGCTTGTGCTGGGCCAGCAAGCGGAGGCTCGGCTGAAAGCGGCCCCCCGGTGGGTCTTCCCGGCCCCCTTACCATCTTCCCAGGAGAAGGGCGGAGTTGGGGCAGCCACGGGCCGCTCGGGCAAATGCATCCCCGTGGCCTCCTCGAAGCCAATGCTGTCCACGTGGCGCCGCGCCTGCCTCAGCACCGCGCCGCCCTGGTCCCGCAGCCGCACGGCGGCGCGGTAGAACACGGTGTCCTTGGCGTTGTACTTCATGCAGTTGTGCACGATGAGGCTGAAGTCCGCCTCGAACTCGGCGAGGTTCCTGTAGCCCTGAGCCTCCAGCCGCTTCCTCATGGTGGCGAAGTCCATGGGGCGCTGGATGTGCTCCAGGTAATCTGGCACCTGGTCGGGGGACAGTGCCACTCAGCACCTACAGAGCCCCGTGTGCTCGGGTCACGCACACACGGCACACATCTCACATGGCCAAAGGGCAGTGCTGCGCCCAGCCCGACAGCCCACACACCTCCTTCCTGGGGCCCCGAGGGCCTCCAGCTCAAATGGGCTAACCGTGCCCACTGCCGGCTTCTCTGCTAGGTAGAAACTTCCATCTATTTCACGCTGAGATTTTACAACAAAAGGTGAAAGTCCTTTAATTGTTATTTTTTTAGGAGGTACCAGGAATTGAACCCAGAAATATGGGAAGCAAGCGTTCAACCACTCAGCTACACCCACTCCCTGTAGCTTTAGAAGTGCGTCAATAAACAGGAAATTGAGACCACGAGCAAGCCACCCTCAAAGCGTGGGCAACGGAAAGGGTGCTGCCCCGAGACCCACCTCCTCCAGGCTCACGGGCTGCGCGAAAATCCTGGCAGGGTCCTTCTCCTGCAGCTGGTCCAGCACCGAGCGCAGCAGCGCCGTGAAGGGGGCCAGCCGCAGCTCCATGGCCACCTGCTCCACCTTCACCTGGGCAAGAAGAGCCGGCGGCTCAGCCTCTGCCCGGCACAGGCAGGCGCCGCACCAGCACCGCCTCCTGAAGCCGCAGGCCCCGTGAAGCCCCTCTGTGCCAACACGCACAGGGACAGGCAGTCACCCAGCCTGCGATCCCAAAGGGGCCCCCACGGTCGGGGTTCCCAGGCACCCACCTGCTCGCGCTTGAGCTTCTCCCGCTTGCGCATGAGCTCGATCAGCAGGCGCGCTCGCTCCAGGTCGTGCCGTAGCCGCTGCCAATACTTGAGCTTCTCCTTCGCAGCCTTCACCTCCTCATCGTTCTCCCTCTGCCACGTGAAGCGCAGTCTGTCAGTGCCCTGAGGGTCTCAGGGCGGGCCGCGAGAAGGGGCCTCGGGAGGGGCAGGAGGCAGCCCCCAGAAACTGAACCAGGTGCCCAGGAGGGTGAGGTGCTGCAACTGGGGGGGGGGGGTATCCTCAAAGAGGGGATGTCCCTGGAGGAAGTGTTTCCAAGGAAGCCTGCCAGGTGGGCACCCAAGAGCAGAGCCAAGGGGACCGGGCCAACCCCAGGGGCACAGCAGCCTGCCCAAGTGTGGGCGAGGGGGTGATCCCAGCCTTGTGCCCGAGGAGCCTGGGGCCTCCCTCAGTGCAGGCACCCCCACCGCCCTCCCTCCACACGCCTCTGCAACCCCCTCCTCGGCTCAGCCCCAGCCACACTGCCCTCCACAGCCTGTGTGTACACACTTATGGGTGAGAGCCGTGTGGCATGTGCACGTGCGTGTGCGGTGACCACAAAGCTGCCGCCAGGACGAGGCAGGAGACCTCGTGGCTGAGCCGCTGAGACCTCCACCTCCACTTCCTGCGGCCCCGATTAGCCTCAGAATGCCATGGCCTCTCCAGACACACCTAGCAGCTAACCTAGCTCCTAACCTAGCAGCTAACCTAGCAGCTAACCTGGCAGCTAACCTAGCAGCTAACCTGGCAGCTAACCTAGCTCCTAACCTGGCAGCTAACCTAGCTCCTAACCTGGCAGCTAACCTAGCTCCTAACCTGGCAGCTAACCTGGCAGCTAACCTGGCAGCTAACCTGGCAGCTAACCTAGCTCCTAACCTGGCAGCTAATCTGGCTCCTAACCTGGCAGCTAACCTGGCTCCTAACCTAACACCTAACCTAACACCTAACCTAGCAGCTAACCTAGCTCCTAACCTAACAGCTAACCTAGCTCCTAACCTAGCTCCTAACCTAGCAACTAACCTAGCTCCTAACCTAGGCTAACCTAGCAGCTGACCTAGCAGCTAACCTAGCTCCTGACCTAGCAACTAACCTAGCAGCTAACCTAGCTCCTGACCTAGCAGCTGACCTAGCTCCT
>JAKSZT010000088.1:1207748-1229529 GCA_026826555.1 Tolypeutes matacus | reverse complement strand
ACCTAGCTCCTGACCTAGCAGCTAACCTAGCTCCTGACCTAGCAGCTAACCACGCCACTTCTCTTGGGAGAGGAGGGGCTGAAGGAGTGAATGGGTCCTGGGACCCTCTCCTTCAACCCTCGGGCAGGACAATCCTCCCAAGGCACCCCGCTGCACCCCCACAAGCACCCTACCCAGCCTCGGAGGGGGAGCCCTCCCGGCCGCAGCGCCTCCCAAGCACCTGCGCCCACCCAGAGCTCCCCCCGTTTCCATGCCCACTTCCCGCAGGCACACTCCCAGCTGGAGAAGAGAGGCACAGGTTGCCAAATTCGATCCTCATCACAACTCCACCAACCGCACGGCACAGAGGCCTGCACGGCTGGCACTGCCCGCTGGCTCAGTGAGCCGCACGGGCTCATCGCTCCTGGCTGCCACGAGGGCCAAGGGTACGGCAGCTGTCATGAGGGGCCGGAGGCCACGCCGAGAGTGGACCACTGAGCTTACTCAAGGCTGTTCAGAACACCCGCCCAGAGGAGGGCTGGCAGTTGGGCCGTCTACGTACACAAGGCCAGCGAGGTGGGCTCAGAGGACCCCGGGCAGCTGACGACCGCCCTGCTGCCAGCCAGAAGCAGCCTTCCGGAGACCTGACGCAGCAGGGCCCAGGCGCCCACAGGAGCGGCACGTCCCGACTGCCACCCTCGGGTCCTCTCCTGCACCTGGCTCGGAACACCCTGCCGCTGCACAGCAGTGAGGGGCTTGCCGCGGTGCCCAAAGGCCGAGCCCACGGTGCGCGCGGTCTCAGCTACCCAAGACGCGCCCGGCTGCTCTCCCTCTGCTGCTAACGGTCTGTCTTTCCCCCGTCAGTTCTGGACAATGCCTTAACAGTGGACTAAACTGAAGTCCTAATGCCAAAGAGCCGTTAGGAAACAGGAAGCAAGAAGGCCCTGCTGGAGACCGAGCTGCCTTCACCCCGGAGCGGTGAGGTCGGGAAACACAGGGCAGCACGGCTGTGCAGGGTAAAGCCCGCGGGAGCCGCTTCCGAGTCAGCAGCCGCCAGCCAGTGCTGAGGTGCAGCGGGAAGAAGGAAGGGCTCCATCGGATTGACGCGCACACCTGTGCTGCCAGGGGCCAGCCAGGGGCGCCAAAGCGCACAGGACCACGAGGGGCAGCCTGCCCTGGCCCCCACCCCGCCTCTCTCTGCCCCAGAAGCCTCAGCCCAGGTACCCAAGTCCCCAGAGAGAGCACTGCCCTGCCGCTCTGCGAGGCTCTGAACAGGCGCCCCATCGACCAAGAGCGCTGCGAGGGAAAGCAGGAGGTGTCCTGGTGAGAAGGAAGCATGGCTTGGAAGCTGGGCAGGAGAACAATGACCACAGGGGCGCCTCTGGGCCCTGGAGCGCCGGGCAAGGCAAGGGCAGCTCCCGAGCCAGTGAGGAAGGAGGCCTTTGCAGCTGGAGCTCAGCTTGCGCCACTCGAGGCTACAGAGGAAGGACGCACGGCCCCGCAGCTCCGGGGGCAGGAGGCTTGCAAAGCCCCAGGCCCCAGGAAGAGGCTCAGCTGCCGGGCCCTTGGAGGGGGGCTGCAGAGGCAGGTGCCTGCCAGGTGCTGCCAACAGGTACCCAAGCTCGCGGAGGTCCACTGCCCAGCCCCTGGCTCTGCAGGATGGGCCCACACCCCTTGTGGACCCCAAAACACCCCACGGCAGCTCGCGTCTGCATCCCCCTCCCACCCCATCAGCGCCTTCTCCCTGCATAGCACCAGTCTCACCCCCGCCCCAGCCCTCTGACTCCGTCTTGCACTGGGAGCCTTGGCAGGAGCTGCCCAGCTTCCTGACGGACCCCGCTCCTCCCCCAGCACACGGCCACCCCCAGCACCTGGAGCCCGGCCCTGCCCTCGCACCCAGGGGCAGAGCACCCCTTTCCTGGCAACGGCGGCAAGTCTGCGCACTCCCCCTCAGAGGCCAGAATCTTTACCTGCCTCCACGGTTTGCAAACAGTGTACAAAGATATTTGAATCCAGCTCAAACCCAAAGCGCTGACCACGCAAACGTTTAAGCGTTTTCAAGCACCTGTCCTGTGGCCACACTATCATGAGCTGCAGGGGGAAAGGGCGGCTCCAAGGGAGCACCGCAGGTCCCCGCGCAGCACAGCAGGAGAGGGGAAGATGTCCTCCAGGGCAGGAGGAGTGGCAGGAGTGAGCCAGGAGGCACCTGCCGGGACGGGAAGGGGCTAGTCCACTGGGGAACCGACTCCAGGAGCAGTGGAACGCAGGGCACACGCCGCAGCCGGCGCGTCGCGGCACTGACGGGACTCCCGCAGCAGCCCGCACTCCTGCGCCTCTGGCCACCCGGCCACACCCAGGGCTGAGAGCCAGAGAGCAGCAGGGTCAGGGGAGCACAGGCGCGCGGCACCGAGTGCGAGTCCGTGGAGACTAATGTTCTGCTCTCATGTCCGAGGCGCCAACGAAGGGCAGCGAGGCCGGGCCCTTCGAGCGGAGCTCGGGGGGGGCCACCGCGCACCTCTAGGGAGCGGGCCCCTTCCAAGGACCATTCATTTTACAGAAGCCCACCCACACTTTCTGAACCCATCCTTTAAGAAGAGAAAGTATCGGATGGTCCTGCTGACAAGCAGCAGCCCGCATGGCCCTGTTCTTCACAAAAGGAAAACACCCGCGCCCTCTCACCCACCGCGACCCACCCACCTTCCCTCCCCACTGTGGTCAAGGAGAACCAGGTTTCAAAACAAGTCCCTTAAAAAGTAAACACAAGCTCCCACGTGTTTCCTAAACCCCAATTCCCTGGACGAGCAGACGCGGGACGCTGGCAACCTGGGCTGCCCATTGCGCCTCCTCACTGCGTACCTCCAAACGCCCGTGAGCACCAGCGCCAGGCACCCCACGCCCTGCCCCCACCCCGCAAGCCTCTGCGGTCAGAGAGCAATGGCCCCTGGGCAAGGGTCCTGTGTCTAGAGACCAGCAAAGTGCTTGGCACGAGGCAGCACTCAGCAGACGTGAGAGCGAGGTGTGGAGGCCGCAACTGAAGAGAACAGGGAAATGCAGAGTGGGTGAGAGCGCTAGCCACACGGTCCCACAACTTAACAGAGGCCCGGGATCCACTGGGCAGGTGGGCAAGACCGGGGCTTACAGAAGAGGAGCCTCGGGTCTGAGAGCTTGGGATCCACCCAGCCCGTGCCAGACGCTCGCGCCAAAGCTGCTCTGGCTGGAGCGCTGGGGTGCAGAAGAGGAGCTGAAAGGCCAGGGAGCCCCCCGTCACTGGTTTAGGAGGCCACGTACCTGTTGTGTGTTTCTCTGGGACTGTAAACTGGACTGCAGCCTCCTCAGCAGGGGAGCGCCATTCCTAGACAGTCTTTTGAGTAACCAGTAACTGTGGGCTCTCTCAACAAACTGCTTCTTCCGCTGAATGGCCACCTGATTCGCAATCTTATTTAATCTAAAACACGGAAAAACTCAAAGTTTAGCTTTGAAACAGTACATTAAAACGCTCTGATCATGGAACTAGAAACAACAGTGCTACTTTTAATAAAACCATGTGTGTTTCTATCTTATTTTGATTTCTAAGCAATGATACACGTAATTTCTACCACCCAATATCCCTGGAGCTGATTAAACGAAGTTCACAATCTTGAACTACTGTAAAGCTTCATCCGCTTTTAATTCACTATAAAGTCTCTAAAATAAAATAACGTTGAGCAAAGGTTTAGATGCTTTTAATCCTTTCCACGTGACGTCATCCACACACTCGTCGACCCTGCGGCATCTCTCGGCTGTAACGTGCCAAACCAGCCACAGGCTCGGGCCTGAGGGGGTGCGTGGGCGCCGGTCCTTCCGGGCCACCTCAAAGAGTCGGAGACGCGGCTTGGGGGGCGCAGCGAGGGCTCGGGGCCAGGTCGCGGATGAACTGCTGCTCACCCAAAGGGCAAGGCGCCTCTCCAGGTCTCGTAAGACATCGCCCTTCTAGGGGCTCTAAAAGCGCAGGGGGGCGAGAGGCCACCCAGAAAACTTCCATGCCCCTGCCACTATTCTTTCTGCTGAGACAAAAAATAATTCATCAATTTGCCTGATAAGGACACTGGGAGATAAAGTAAGTTTAATCAAGAATAAACCATAAAAACATAAGTCATAAGTTTAATAGGACAAAATACAAAATACAATGAATATGCATTCCCTGGCAAATAGTGAACATCGAAACTACGAGAGAGAAATTAAGGAATTTCAGACCAAAGTTTTAAAAGAAACAAAACCAAAAGTTTTACAAGAGCAAACATGCCAGGCAGAAAACAAGCAGCTCCGCACGTCCAGGCACACAGCATCTCCCCAGCACAGGGCACCGGCCTGGCGAGATCTGCAGGGGAAGAGACCTGGGGCACAAGCCACGGGGCGCCTGCCCAGGGTCGCCTCTCGCCCACCACACGCAGACCCGGCAAAGCCGTCCTGAGGGTCCCCCAGGCTGCAGCCACAGCCTGCCTCCCGTGACGGCCAAGACAGTTGAGGCACAGGCTCGGGGCCACTCCGCCCCAGGCCCCCCTCGAGTGCCCACCCCAGCAGACCCACGAGGACGGGGCACGCCAGCCTCCACTCCAGCCGCAGGTCCACACGCAGGTGGCACCCCCTGCCCACCTGCCAACGGGACGAGCGGGCACATGGGGCAGCATCTACCAGGGAGCCCCTGCCCTCCACCCGGGCACAGCCTCCGGCAGGCTCGGGCACCAGCTCCTCTTTGGGGGTCCTCACCTTGTTTGCTGCCACTTCTGTTCTGTTTTCCACCATTTCTCCTGCACCTTAAGTGCTGTGCAGTGAAGTTTCACACACACACGTTTTTACACAGATGTACACACCTGGGGTCACTTCACGATCAAATAAGAGTACTTTAAAGATGCCGCGTGGCAATCGCACACGGGCGACCCTGAGCGCTGGGAGCAGCGCCACACTGTCTCCCCTGAGGACCGCCGCAGCCGCAGCTGAAAGCTCAAGCCAAGACCCCAGCCGCCCAGCCATCGGGACTCCACTCGGGAACAACCGCGGGGCGCGGGGCGCCGCAACGCACGCAGCTGTGGCACGAGGACGCGCGGCACTCTGCTGCTGGGAGCAGAAGACAGCGTCCAGGAGAAGCAGTCCTGGGTCAGCGCCGCAGCTGCAGTCACACCCTCTTTAAATACGGGCACTGGTCAACGAGTGGCGCCTTTGAATGCCTGGAAGATGGCGCTTCGAGCAACGGCTACAGAGAGAACGGTGAGGTGGTGGCGCGGGGGCGCCAGGGCTCGGTCCTCCACAACAGCAGCTCCTTGACGGCAGGCGCTGGCTGAACCAGCTAACCTGGGCCTCGGAACCTACGGGAGCAGTGGGCAGCACCAGACAGAGCAGGAGGCTCACCCTCCCCGCAGGGCCACGCCCCTCCCCGGCCGCTGGCGCCGGATGCGCCTGCTGGGGCCCGGGTAGGCCACGAGGACCCACGAGGCCGCCGACATCTGCTGAGGGGTCTGGTGGCCGCTGACGGCTAGACCGCTGGGTCATCAGGCGAACCGACACTTGCTTCACTGGAGTCCCAGAGGGAAAGGCAGAGAGAAAGGGGCAGAAAAAGCTTTGAACAAACAACGGCCAAAAACTTCCAAAATCTGAACAAAAACATGAATGTACACATCCAGGATTGCTCAACAACCTCCAAGCAGAGTAAGAGGGCTCCACCAAGTCACAGCACGGCAAAACCGTCAAGACAAAGACAGAGGGGAATCTGAAAGCAGCACGAGAAGCGTCTCATCACACACAAGGGATGCCCAGGGACTGAGCGCAGCTTTCTCAGCAGCAGCCCAGCAGGCTGGAAGGCGGGGACGGCACAGCTGACGTCCTTAGAGGGCAAACGAAGAAGAAATTCAGACGTTCACAGACGGAAGCTGAAAGCTCATTACCAGAAGACCTGCCTGCGAGAGGCCAAAGGGAGTCCTGCAGGCTCGGGTAACTGGACACCAGGCAGGGACGCGGAGCCCAAGAAGAGCCAAGCCCACCAGTGAGCTCAAAGCCTGCGCACTGCGCTGTGTTTGGGTTTGTAGCTGCTCCCCACCCCACGACTCAACAGGCAAAGGTGTAAAAAAGTCATAGATTATGTCAATAGGCAGTCAATGTAAAGGGGAAGGATGGCCCAAGAGGGGGAGAGCTTCACTGCACTGAAACCAGGCTGGAACTAGTCTCACCAGGTCATTAGTTACCACTAAGAAGATGCCTAAAAAACATACAGAAACAAAAAGAAGTAGGGAACCAAAATGGTACACTAAAAAAAGCAACTAAATACAAAAAAAGGCACATGCAGAAACCAAGCAGCTATATGGCAGAAGTAAGCCCTTTCTCCTCACTTACCACCTTCAACGCCCAAAAATCAAACTCTCCTGATGAAAGGCAGAGACTGGCAGACGGGATGAAAAAGCACAATCCATCCATGTGCTGCCTACAGGAGACTCACTCAAAGTACACACAGCAAGGCTGAAAGTGAAAGGGTAGAAAAAGATTCCACGCCAACAGTAATCAAAGGAGAGCTGGAGTGGCCACGTCAGTGAGACAAAACAGACTAAGCCAAAGCAGCCTCAAGACACACAAGAAGGGGGTTTTCCACTGATAAAAGGTTTGATCCAGCAAGATATGCGGTTATAACCATGCACACACATCACAACAGAGTCCCAGACACACGAAGCCAGACGTGGCGGTGCTGGAGGGAGAAGCGGGCGGCGCTCTGGTGACAGCTGGTGTGTGCAGGCCCCCACGCTGGGCAGCGGGGAGAACACGGGAGCGGAGGGTCAGCAGGGAAAGACGGCCTGAGGACCCTGCCCAGCTGAAGCAGGCCCTGTGCACACAGCACACCACTCAGGAGTCTTCTCAAGCGCACCCAAAATGTGCTCTCTAGCCATGAACCTAAGTGAGTTTAAAAATGCTGGTCATTCAAAATATCTTCTCAGACCACAATGGAATAAACTAGAAAACTAGTAACAGAAAGAAAACTGGGAAACTTACAAACGTGGAAATTAAACAACATACTATTAAACAACCAATGCGTCAAAGAGGAAAACACAGGGAAATTAGGACATCTCGGGACAAGTGAAAACAAAAACACAACACAACAAAGCTTACGGGACGCGGCCAAGACAGTGCTCAGTGAGAAGTTTATAGTTCTAAACGCCTTCACTAAAATAGAAGCTAACAAATCAATAACTAAACGTCACATCTAAAGAAACTAGAACAAGAGGAAGAATAACTCTAACCGAGGAGGTTAAAGACTTGTACACGGAAATGCACAAAACCTTGCTGAGAGAAATTAAAGATCCAAATAAACAAAAAGACAATCAACTGCCACAAGTTGACAACAAAAAGACAAGCCCAATTTACAAAAGGAGCAAAAGACCTGAATCCACTTTTCTCCAAAGAAGATATCAAATGGCCAGGAAGGGAGAAGACGACGCTCACCACCACGAGCCACTAGAGAAACGGACCCTAAAGCTACAGCGAGACGCCCCTTCGCACCCCGGGACGGCTGTTACTTAACAAACCAACACTGTCCAGAATGTTGGGAAATGGGAACGTAAAGGAAAAGGGCTGGGTGGGCCTCACCGAGGGGCCAGCGAGCCCCTCCCCGCTGCCGACTAGGCCGAGAGCAGCGGCGCCAACAGAAGCGGCTCAGCGGCCGGCTCGAGGGGCGCGGGCCCGAGTCCTCTCCTGTAAGACGCTCACAACGCACACGTTCACAGGCAGAAGCAGAACCGTGGCTGCCAGCTAAGGGCTTCCGCTTCCAGAGGGAGCGAGAAAGTTCTGGAAACAGTGATGAAAGTTACACAGCACTGCCAGCGTAGTAACGTCACAGAAATTGCTCACTTAAAAATGGTTCGTGACTTCTACGTCATGTGCATTTTCTCACAGTAACAGAGGAGAGCGAGAAGAAAGACCAAGGAGCGAGGCGCAGCCGGAGGGCCGCTCCTCGGGTGCTTCCACGGCGGAGAGGCGGCGCTGGCCGCGGAGAAGAACCGAAGTCGATGACAGCGAGGAGCAAAAACAGCGGAACAGACAAGAAGCCACCGCAACAAAACCAAAACCTTGTTCTTTGAAAAGACTAATAATAAATAAACTTGGGGAAACACTAATCAGAAAAAGAGAAGACACAATGTTAGGAATAAAACAAAATAAAAGAGAAAGTCTACTAAGAATGTGTATTTTGATCACCTTCAGGCCCATACATTGGAAATCTTAGATGTGAAGCACAATCTGGGGGAAAAAAATCTAACATTCCAAAATTGACCTGAGGAAATAAAGGCCTGATACACCTATAGAACGATTATTTAAAAACTGAATCCGTAGTTTAACAATCTCCCACACGCAGAAGAAAGATTTTTCAGAAAAGGTTTAACATTTAAAAGTTACATGACCAATATTATACTAACTCTTGGAAAAGACAGAGGAAACGGCACCCTAGCTCACTGAGGAAGGCAGCAGAGAAAAAGGAGAAAGTAAAGATCAAACCCATATCATCAATATATATGCAAAAATTCTGACACTGAAAGAGTGAACCAAATCTATCCAAGTAGAAAAAGACACCACACATCCCGGCCAAGGCGGCGTGGAGCAAGGCAAGGACGCAGGGAGCTCGTCTGCTTCTTCGGGGGCTTCTGGTAGTTGGAAACCTGCAACTAGGGTCCACCACTTCAACAGTCGTTCCCAAGGCGGAGAAGGCTGCAGGGAGTCCCAGCCCCCCAGCACTGCGCCCCCAGCAGCCCCCGGGCCCCCTAGCACTGCGCCCCTGGCAGCCCCCGGGCAGGTTTCCCACCTGGCAAAGGCACAAGGGAGCAGCGGTTCATGGACTGCCACGTGGCCATCAGGAGCCACGACATTAAGACCAAAGAGCACAGAGTAGAAACATCTCCAAGTTGAGCTGCAGATCCCACTTGACTTCCGAGTTACCCAAGAGGGCGATTCCAGAGTTGACAGGACTAAGGGGATGCGGGACAGCACCTGTGGCTGACGGGTGCGTCCTACAAAGCGCAAGGCATCAGGGCACGGAGCAGAGCCACGCGCTTCCCGGGCTCCCAGGGCCCCTGGGAACCATCCCGGCATTGGGCGGCAGGTGAGACCCCAGGGCAGGGGGCCCCTGCACGACGCTCCAGTAGCGGCCGTCCACGCTCAACACGGGCACCAGCTTCTCAGCCACCGAGGGAAACCCTTTCCGGGTGGGTTAAAACCCTTCCCCAATCCGCCCTCCCGCCACGGGCACGGCGCCGGAGGCCCAGGGCGGCGTGACAGCAGGCCTGGACAAGCCTGCCCGAGGAGAGGCCAAGGCCTGGACCGCACGGGAAGGACATCAGGGCACTGTCAATGCAGACCTCGGGGCGGCCACCCCCACGGCCTGAGCACAGGGCACAAGGGCACGGAGGCCCAGGCGTGTCCCGTTCTGTGGGAACATGAACCGAAAGTGGCCCTGGAACCACTGGCCCTTCCTGCCAAGATGACGTGCCACTCCCGCCAAGAGATACGCCTGCCCCAGGGCACAGCCCACAAACCCCTGCGGCAACCTGGAGCGGACCCTGCAGAGTGCAGCCACCCTGAGCCAGAAGCCCCCCCCACGGGCTGCGGCAGGAGGCGGCCACTGCCAGGGACCCGAGCCGTGGTAATGCCCAATCGGTAACCTGTGTGGCAACGCACAGGCAGGCAAAGAAAACACAGGCCAGCTGGACTCCCCCAAAATTAAAAACCTCTGTGCCTTGAAGGCCACCATCAAGAAAGTGAGTCGACAACCCACAGAACAGGATAAATATTTGCACATCGTGTATCAGAGGAGGGCCTAGAATCCCGAATATATGAAAAACTCTTATTAGTGATAATAGGATGACAAATGACCCAGAGGAAAAATGGGCAAAGGATATGAACAGACATTTCTCCAAAGAGACCCGAGTGTCCAATAAGCTCATTTAAAGATGTTCAACGTCATTAGCCATCATCAGGGAAATGCAAATCAAACCCACAGCAACGTCATCAGCACCACTGACCCACAGGCTCGGACGTGGCTCAAACGGGGGTTTCCGATGGTGCTCACATTTCTAGAACAAAATCGTAAAGCGTGGACACAGGACCCTACAGCCCAGCAAACGGGGGCCTCAGCTACCGGCGCCATCGTCACCTGCCTCCATCAACCGCAGCCCAGGCACCCCACGAAGGCCAAGTGCCAACAGTGGGGGGAGTCGGGAACTCTACTCTCTGCGCGGTTTTCCTGTAAACCTACAACTTTCTAATTAAAAAAACAACCCAGTGAGGTGCCGCTTCACCCACCTAGAACGGCTAGAACCAGAAAGACCGTGACAAGCGTGGTGGAGGCAGGGAGAACGGGACCCTCAACGGGGCAGGGGGCAAGCCCGGGGTGCAGCCGCTCCGGAAAACGCCGGCCGCGCAGTGCCCATGTTCCCAGCCTCCCTCCTAGGGACGCTCCAGGAGAAGTGAAGGCACGCGTCTGCACACAGCCACACACCCGCCATCGTTCACGGCAGCCGAGAGGCGGGAGCGAGTGGGCGTCGGCAGAGGGATGAGCAAGACGTGGTCCGGCGGCGCAAGGGGACAGCATGGGCCACAAGCAGGGAAGCTCCGACATGCAGCACAGCAGGCGAAGCCTGAAAACTCGGTGCAGGGAAAGCAGCCACACAAGACCACGTGACAGGACTCCGCTTCTATGAAATGTCCATCAAGAAACAGAGAGCGGGTCGGGGTGGCCCGGGGCTGGGGCCGGGGCCGGGGCCGGGGCAGAGGGCACGGGGAGGTGCGGGCCTTGCTTCTGGGGTGACGGGCCCACAGCCCTGTGCACCTACTGAAGACCAGCTTCAGATGAGGGAGCTGCGGGACACGTGAACTGCATCGGGATAAGCCTGGTTAAAAAAGTGAGCTACTGACCCAATCCAGCACAAAACAGCTGATGAAACGCTCCCATCAGCGGGAGCAGCAGGGGACGGCACAGGGACCCCCTGCAAATTCAGCGGTGTCGCTGCACTTCCAAGTCTGACGTTGGTGAGAGGTTCACGGGTATTGTTTGGCTTCGTCGTTTATATATATTACCACATGAAAAAACACACTAAAACCTACAGTGGTAACAGATTAAAGAGAAAATTCCTCTCAAATACAAGGCAAAACCACTCAAACAATTTAAACTAACAGTAAAAACTAGTGTTAATGATTAAGAGATGAATGCACAACTATGTAATTATACCAAATACCATCGCTTGCACGCACTGGATGAATTGATGCTTTATTCATATGTATCAATAAAATCAATCCATTTAAAAAAAAAAACGTGAGGCAGGAAAAAAAGGACCTTCCCTAAAGAAAACGCACCGAGGGCACCTTCGACTGGCCAGGGCCGTGACGCGGCCGCACCCCCCGCCCCCTCTCCCCGCGCCATTCAGCTGACCCGAAGGCAGGAAGCCTGCTGGTGTGGAGACGGCCACCCACACCGAGCCAGTCCCCAGTCCCCAGATGCCACCCACATCACAACACATTGCGCCGCCCTAAGGAAACGGTGATCTTAAAAACGCAATTTATAGCACCAGCAAAACAAGCTGCCTGGAATGAACCTAACGGGCCGCAAACCAGCAGCAAGCAGCGCGCGCGTCCCGGTTCCAGACGTTTCTTCCCGAGCAGGAGCCTGACAAGGGGCTTCCAGGGAGGCCAAGGGTGCAGACCAGAAGCCGCCTACTGGAACGACCTAGAAATAAGCCAAAAGCAGCGGCCACCAGAGGCCGTGGCTCGAGGGCCAGCCACCCCCAGGGCCCTCTCCCACCCCGACCGGCCCCTCTCCCTTCATATCCTCGAGGAAGTCTGTCCGTCTAGGTCCTGTCACTAACGTGAGGAGGACAGAGCTCCCTGAAGGAGTGCCGAGGTCTTGTCAGGAGGCCAGAAGCCTGACAAGATGCGTCAGAGAACGTGAGACACTCACGGCGCGGAAGCATGGAGATGCAAGTCAGCCAGGACGCTTCTGAGGAGCTGGGGTCCCGCCCGGAGGCACTGCCGCGGCTCTGGCACAGGGCAACGGGCAGGTCGAGGGGCCAGGGGCCAGGGGCCGTGGAGGCCCCTTACAGCAGAGCAGCCCCACAAACCGGCAAAGTGATCCTGAAAATAAAACCAGACCCTGCCTCACGCCGCCCCTGCAAGGCGCACGCAGAGGAAGACTGGTAAGTCTGGCAACACTGAAAAAGGCCTTCCAGTTTGTCAAGACACTGTGAGCTCACAGTCCTGTGCTCAGGTGCCATCAGCCGTCAGGTCTAGACGCGCGCCTGTGGGTCAAAGGAGCCAGCCGAGGCGCGCTTCAGGCCCACCGGAAGGCACCAGCGCGGCCAGCGGCAGGGCCGTGGAGGACGGCCTTTCTCAAGCCTCCAGTCCAGAGGGAACGTCTTCAAGGGCATCACCCGAAACGAGCAGGCCAAGACGCCTGCTGGAGGGCTCCTGGTCCCGGGGAAACTGCGCAGCCTCCAACCAAAATCCCCCGCCCGGTGGCCATGGAGGCTCAGCACCTGTGCAGGCAGCGACGCTCCTGCCGCGCCAGACGCCTCTGAGGCATCGAAATCACACTGCAGAGACGTGCGAGACAGCAATGGGTACACACGCCGAGTGCGTGAAGCACACCAGAAGGCGTTCGCGCAGGCGTGGGTGCGTGCCCATGCTCGGGTGTGCACACGCGTGAACGGCGGCCTGAGAGGCAGGTGTGCTACTGGCACTCGGGAGTGCCTAAGGCGCCTTCTGCTGACAGAACACTTTCCTCTTTGAACAAAGCTGACATGTGATAACATGGAGTGTCTGCTAGTCTCTAGGATTTTAACTTCTCGTATAAAGACCACGAACACAGGGAAAACCTCAGGCACTCGGCTTCCGCCTGGAAGGCCCTGGCCAGGCCCCGCGCTGCCAAGCTGGCCCTCCAGGCTCCTCTGGATCTGACTCACTTTCAGGACACCTGCAGGCTGGAGAGGCCCCGACTCCTTTCCCTCAGGGGTCAACAGTGAGCTGAAAAGCCCACAACTCGCCTCCAGAAGCTTCTGCACCAAAACTGGCTCTGGCGAAAAGCATTCCTGCACACCCAAGCCCTCACCAGAGGCCTCCAGCCACACAGGCGGTGGCGATGGAGGGACGAGGTGCCCCTCTGACCACACCTGAGCCCACGGGGCGTGCCCTGGGCCCACTAGGCTCCCACCTTTGAGGAGTCTGGGCCGCTCACCACTGGATCAGAGGTCCTCGTCCTGGCCGGAGAGGGGCTACGGCTGCTGCCGTGCCTCTGCAGCAAGCCACACGGTGCCCACGGTTCCCGACGGCGACAGTCTTGCCTGGCAGAGCAGAGCCTGTGCACCCCACAGTGGCGTCCATGCCCTGCCGAGGTGGCCCCGAGAGCCAGGGGCTCAGAGCCCACCATGGCACAACCACTGCAGGGCAAACTGCGGGGCAGGACAGCACGTCGTCCTCAGGACCCTGCCCACACTGCTGTCAGACGCACACGGAGCAGGCGCCAGCAGCCCCGGGCCCGGCACCACGCCGTGGCGGGTCAGGGAACAGCCCGTGCATAGGAAACATGCCCTGGCATGTCTGTAAACTACCCACAAACAGTTCAGAAAAAACACAGGTGTGCACGTGGCTGGGTACAGAGAGCAGGCCAAGGCAGGAAAGGTTACCGACGGGATTCTGTGGAAAGGGATGCGCAAGTTCCACAGTCTCCTTCTGTCAGCATTCCTAAGTTTGAAATTCTTTCCCAGTAAACTGGAAGAGAAGACAAGCACACGCCCTGTGCTGGGGAAGTCCCTCCATCGTCAGGCGCGCAGGCAAGGCAATGGCCTGTGGTGCTACGAAAGGAAACTCTGGCAAGTCTCCAACCCTGCCTCGGCCACAAGTAAGGGGACGGGGTCAGCGCGAGCCGCTGCAGGCACTGCTGCAGGAGCAGGCCCAGACCGTGGTCGTCAGGCCATTGACCCTGCCGCAGACGCTCAGGAGGGGCCCCAGGCAGCCATCCAGGAAGAGGTCCTGGCAAGACGACCACCAGACAGAGCCCAGGGAAGGAAGGTGCCTGAGGGCCTCCACGTGACAAAGGGGCCACGGGACGCCAGCAGCCCGGAGGCCCGAGTCGGCAGAGCGTGGCCACACGCCCTTCACGGCCCTGGGCCTGCCCCCAGCGCTCCTTGAATACTCTCCAGTTCTTTCCGTCAAAACCAATCTGCGCACGTGAGGAGCTGCGGCCAGGCTGCAGGTCTGGGGGCGCAAGAAGCTGCTCTGCCACATGCACTTGGGCCCCATGAGCCCAGGCTGGAGGGGCCACCAACAGGGGCGCCAAATCCTCCTGCCCCGAACCTGAACTTGAGAGCCTACTGCCTGCCACCTGGGGCAGGGGGAGAACCAGGGCGTCACAGGTCCTCAGGAGCGATGGCGACGCTGAGACGGTGTGTGCTCGTGGAGGACAGCCAGCGCTTCCGGGAGGAGAGGGAGAGGCGCCGTCCATCCCAACCACACCCGCCGGCCCTGCTCTCGTGCCGGCTCGTGCTGGTCAGGGTCAGTCTGGCGGCCACGTGTCTCCAGAGCGCGCCCGCCGTGAGGGTGCTGCTGTGCCTCTCTGGCGAGCGAGCGTCAGGCAACCACGTGGCGGAGGCTCCACAGTCGGGGCTTCCATCTGGGAAGGGCCTGGTGAGGGTCTCTCTTTCCCCCAACCTATGGCAGACCCAAAACTTTTATAAATAGAGTAACTTCAAGAAAAATGGGCAAGGACACACAACACCGAGCCCGCTGCTGGTTCCGTCACGTGCGGACAATGGCTGGGCCGTGTGCACTCCCCTCCTGGTCCGCTCACTGCTGAGGTATCTGCGCTGCCCGGGTCAGAGCAGCACGCCACACCAGCCTCGGGCTCACGAGGCCACTCTTCGCAAGGTGCGAGGCGCTGCCCAAGGCGCAAGGAGGTGGCTGCTCCCCGGCCCCCCACTGCGGCTTCCTCCCCGAGCCACGCAGTGGACGGGCAGCCCGAGCGGCCTAAGGAGGAAGCGGCCGCTCAGACCAGCAGAGCTGTTAATGGCAGACGCCAGAGCACGGGGACACTGAAAGCAAGCAAGGAATTTCCTCTTGTTCAGACATTCCTCCTCTTATCTTTCCTAATTCTTACCTGTCATTTCTAGCTTAGAAACAACGTTTTCTTGATAGGAACAGGTGAGGGAAGGAAGACACGGACACAGACGAGCACAACTCGGGAACCTGACCCCATTCCTGTGCGGCCGCCCAACAGGCCTGAGGGCCACGATCCCCACCGGCAGAGGGACCAGGAAGGCGACAGTGCCCCTGCCGGACCTGCCCCAGGCCCCGGCCATCGCACAGGGAGCCCCCGTGGAGACGACGGCCGAGGCCGTGCCGGGTCACAGGCAGCAGATCCCCCAGCGAGACCAGAGGTGCAGGAGCCGTGCTCCCACGCCGACCACGCACAGAGAAATAACAGCTCCCGGGGCCTGGCAACGCTAAACCGTAAGAAATCACAGACACTCTCCTCCGCCGAGGACAGACTGCGATCCCAGGATTAGTTGGTCTTAATTATCTTTTTTACATGAAAGCTTAAGTTTTTAAGCTGTTCAATTTATGAAAGGATCTCCAGCCCAGGCCCCAGCCCTGCTGCAGCAGACCCTACTGCCCCCAGGGAAAAGCAAAAGCCCCCTCTGCGCTCTCAAGGACCACTGCTCAGGCGGCGTGCGCCCCTCCTCACACAGGCGGAGGCCCCCAAAGCCTCAGGCGCCACCCCGGGCTGCAGGTGCTGCCAGGCCAGGCTTCACCCCGATTCCACACGCACCCCTCCCCAGGCAGACCCAGGGGCCAGCGCCTCCCAGAGACCCCAGGCCACCCAGACAGGGAGGCCTGAGGCCATGACAGCTGTCATCCCTTACTCCTGAAGCGGGAGAACCACGGTCAGACCGTGCCGCCAGCGGGTACCGCAGCAACGCCGCCATGGCTTGCCCCTCCTTCCCAGTCAGCCCCGGCCCCGCACTCCCAAAGGCCACAGGTCCTCCCGACCTGCACAGTGGAGCTGGGGAGACAGCCTCCGCTGCTCTCCCGCACCTGAAGCAGGTGACCATGGCGCCCTCCCCGCCCTCACCTGAAACAGGTGACCACAGCGCTGGCCAGAGAAGTGAGCGCCCTCAGAGTCGAGCTTTTCAGTTTGTTATGTCAAAACTTACGTTTCGTTTACTTCATATCTCAGCAAGGCTGAAACTTTTAGGCCTCTCAAAGCAGCTCCCAGTAAAGCTCCTATGCCTTTCAACTCACATTCAGAACTCAAGTCAAACTGCCCTGGAGAAGTCAGTCTGTCTGCAGTCGTGGCCTGCGGCCTGGGCCCTGGTTCTCTCTGGCGAGGGAGCGTGTTTTTATCCCCCTGCCTGACCGAGCCTACTGCCGCTGCAGGCTGTGTACTGCCCTGTGACGAGGAAAACACTGTCATCGGAAGGGAGGAAAGGCCGGGAGATTAAGGAAAATTTACAGAAATAACTTTAAACTTCTCCTTCTTAATACAAAAAAGTGTTTTGTCTCAGGCAAAAACCGGCATTCTAAGGGGTAGACCCCACAACTACAGTCTCACGGTCTAACCAGCTGAGCTTCACGCAACTTGCGACAGTTTAAAACCAAACGATATCGCTTACGAAGTATTTTAAATCACAAACGTACATAAACACAATACAAAAAGCTAGCATTCAGTATGCTGAGGACAACTTTTAACTTTCAATGAGAAAGACATCCTGAAACCCTCTCACTACTTAGCACAAAAACACATACAACTTTCTTTGCACGCCAGCCCTCCGCGAGAGCAAAGCCGGCCACGGCCAGGTGATGACGAGCCCAGCAGCACTGGCCCCGCAGCGCCCTCCCGCCTCGCGCCCTCCCGCCCCGCGCCCTCGCCTCGGTCCCGAGCCCTCGGGTGGTGCACAGCCTCCTCAGCACTCAGGGAGCCTGAGGGCAGGGAGAGCGCTGGCGAGTCGACGCAGAGGAAGGTCCACACTCCAGCCACTTACCTCAGCCTCGGGACGAAGCCTGTCGTCACAGACAACGGGATAAAGAGCACACGGCAACGACAAGGGGACCAGGTCGAGAAAAAGAACAATTAGGAGACAGGAGCAAAGTTGGAGGAACACGGCCCCAGGGACGGGCGTGGGAGCGTGCGGGCAAGGGCCCCGCGGGGACAGGGCCTCGCCTGGAGGTCCACGTGCCGACAGGGACCAGAGCTCATGGTCCTAACAGAACTCATCAGAATCAAGCAAAGCCACGCCGAGGCGGGGGGAGCCATCATCTCCCGCACACACACGGCCACGTATCCCATCAGTCCCATTTTCACGCCCTTCACTATCGCAGTTATTTTTTTTTAAAACCTGTAAAGGGGTGAGGCAGGATTTAACTGCATCAAAGATGACAACGAAAGCAGGGGCAGGACCCAGGTGACTGCACCCAAGAGCTGGGCACTGGTGAACTCAGCGACACCAGGCCAGTCGACTGGAGTCCTGTGTCCCCAGGAGGCACGATGAGCTGGGAAGGCAGCATCCAGGGAACCAGGGAGCCAGACACGCACGGGGCGAGGGTCCTCTGGCCCGGCTCCAAGCAGGACTCCACTGCACTCACCTTTCCACCCTCATGCCAAGCCCATTCCGACCCAATGCCGGGCCACTTACCTCTGAGGCGGAATATAGGGGGCACACACGGTGGGCAGGACAGCGCAGGGCTCAGCAAGCGTTTTCTTGGCTTTTTTTGCTTTCTTCCTGACCTTGGACACGGACCTGACTGTTTTGACCACGCTCTCTTTGCGACACACACCATTTTTCATGTCGCTGTCCCCATAAATGCTCAGGGGCCGCCGTGTGCAGCCTGGAGGCGTGTGGACGTCACAGTACGCGGTCTTCCTGACCGAGAAGGTGGTACCGCCGCCGGCCAGCTCCCGCACGGGCTCCATCTTCATGTACAGGCCAGCTCTCTGGGCACACGTCACGTGGAACGCCGTGTAGCAGTTTGCTTTGTGGCACTGGATGCACGCCCCGACGCCCTTCTGCTTGCAGAGGTAGCACGTCAGCTTCCACCTGGCCGGGGGAATGTTCCTCACGCCGTCAATGGGCTCAATGAAAACCGTGTTGGCGAAGCCCACCTCCGGGATCCACAGGGCGCACACCACGTGGCCCCAGCGGTCGTCGTCTGTCTTTTTAAAGGCGCCGCCCCTATTGGGGCACAGCACGCAGTCGGCAGGCCTGGCGCGGGCCTGCAGGCAGTGCCGGCAAAGCCACTGGCCCTCGGGGATGTAGGGCACGCCATAGCACTCCTGGTGCACGGCCAGGTTGCACAGGTCGCAGAAGAGGATCACGTTGCTGTTCTGGCACTCGCCGTCCATGCAGATGCAGCACACGGCGTCCTCATCGATGAGCGGCGGCTGCTCCCCCAGCTTCTGGTTCTCGCAGTGCGAGGCCTTCTCGAAGCGGTCCATGAGGAACTCGAACATGTTCTGGGACACAGCCGAGACGCACTCGCCCTTGCGCTTCTCGTTGACGATCTCCAGCCAGGCGTAGTCCTCCTCATCCATGTCGTACTCCACCTCATTGTCCAGCTCCTCAGCGGACTTCTCGATGAACTTGTAGTACACAGGGGGCCTCCTGGGGGCCGACGGGGGGCTGTACTCGACGACCCGCACCTTGGGCTCAGGCAGCGCGCTGGCCGAGGCGGGTGTGCCGTGGGCGCCAGGCAGGGCTTCCTGCTTCTTCCTGAGCCTGCTGTTTTTGTGGCGCTTAGTCCGCGAGCAGGGGGGAGGCCTCTCGCTGTTCTCCTTGTTGCTGTTGCACTCACTCAGCTCCTGGGCGGTGAGGTCATCTTCCAGGATGACCTCCAGGGGCTCGAAGATGCTGATCCTGTGCAGGCGCCCTTCGATCTCGATCTCGACCATCCTCTGCGCCTGGGCGTAGGTCAGCGTCTCTCGCGTCGGGGAGCGCTTAAGGCTGCACGGGGAAGCGGGGTGCCTGGCCGCAGGTCCTCGGTGACATCGTCCTTTCCTCCTCATTTGGCAACGATCACCTGTGGGCACAGTCAGACTCGGAGTTACTTTCGCAGCAGCGAAACCCCAGGAAACGCGCATGCGCCTGGACAGAACCAGGTAGCGGGCTCGCACTAACTCAAAACGAAACTCATGTTTACCCGAGTCTGAGGTCAGAATCCCTCATCCTGGGGCCAGTGATCTCGTCCCATCAGCCCTTCCACAGACCCTCCTCCCCAGGCGTAAGTGTCTCCCCAGGACAGGAAAGAAAGGGCAGCGAAGCCAGGAGGGGCGGCGGCGAGGAACCACCCAGGCGGCCACAGCTTGCAGGGGCACCTGCAGCAGGAAGCGCTCTGGCAGGCGGGCAGCCGTGCCCCACTCCTGCACAGGCCGAGTCAGCGGGCAGCCAAGGCCAGGATGCCTCAGGGGCGGACCCTGCAATCAGCCTGCACACAGGGTGGCTGGGACTGCCCTTCTAGGGGACACAGGGGCCTGCAGGGTCCCTGCCTACTCTTTCCTTCCCCCTTGGCTGCCCAGGACAGTGCCCAGGGGAGAGGTACACCCAGGAATGCATGCATCCCTGCCGGAAGCCCCACCCTCGCGATCTAACAATGGGAAGTGGGGGAAACACCTCTTCAGCAGGAGCTCCTTGCCAGATTTGTGACCCACCGCACCGCACGGGGACCCCAGGGGAGCCCCAACACAGCCTCCACGGGGCCTCCAGCCTGCCCACCTTGCCCTGGGTGGTTTCTCGGCTCCTGGCCTCATCCTCTCCCTGCTCGTGGAGAGCTAAACCTGGGCATCACTGCCCTCTGCTTGGCCCCTCGGCAAGGCAGAGCCCCCTAGCACGGGGTCTCCCATGCCACTCTGCTGGCACTGGCTCTGGGCCTGAACATTAGGCTGCCGAGATTTACGGAATCTGCTCTTCCCAGCGATCAGCAAAGCCAGAGTGCTGCCTGCCCAAGCCGCAGTTCCTGCAGCCCGTCACCACTCAGGGGCCGCCTCGAGGCGCCCACGTGAAGACCACTCCCGGCACGAGACCCCGTGTCCAGTAGGCCACCATCTCGGGGCACTCTCATGAAGACTGACCCCAATTCTCCTGGAAAGAGCCGCTTTACAGAGGAAGCGACCTGGCTGTTACGAGTTCAGGGCTCACAGAAAAGCCTGCCGACACGAGGGCCTCAGATATTTCTGAGACACGGCCGAGACACATGTGCCCTTGCCCTTCTCGGTGGCCATCTCTGCAAGCGGACATACTTAGGGCTTAAGTCCCAGCAGTTCCCACATGCACTTTTTACGATGGACCCTCGGCATATGGTTTCTCTCTCTCCTCAACTTTAACGTGGAAGTCAGTATCAGATCTCTATGAAGACACCATGGTCAGCCAAACTCTCTGGGGGGCCAACCGAGGCCTGAATCCCTGCTGAGCTGTCAGCAGAGCCACCTCAGCCCCGCATGCCCCCAGGGCCCTGGCCCTGCAGCGGGAGCCCGGCAGCCCCTTCGCAGAGGGCACCCTCCTGCACCCAGGGACGGCCTCGTGGAGCTGTTAATGAGATGCGGCAGAAGCAGTAGCTGGTTACTCACCAGACTAACAACAAGCATGTAATTTTCTCCCCTACAAAGCACAAAGTAGCTCAGGCCCCAAAACCTGAACTGTCCCCGCATGTCTCAGGGCTCCGCAGCTGGTGGCTCTCTACAGGAAGAGCTGAGCCTCGGCCTTAATGGCCATAGCAGCTTCATCACTTGAAAACCTAACTGTGGGCGGGTGAAAGCAGGCATTCAGCAGCAGCTTCTGGCACAGAGTGACCGATGGCCTCGGCACTGCCCTGAGCCCCGGTCAGCATGCGGCCTCCAGCCCCTGGATGTGCCCCAGTGCAGGGACAGGTGTTCCAGCAGCAGGGGAAAGAGGTGCGCTTCCAGGGAAGTCACTGTTAAACGCACGCATCCCGGAAGCCCAGTGGCCCTGAGAGTCACTGCCAAGCGGTGACCGGCTCATGGTTCTGTAACTAGTTTCGTTTCCTGTCTGGCTCTGGACCAGTGGTTTAAACTCTCCCCGCCTGGCCTGTGCCTCCTCTTCTGTAAGAGGGAACAGGAGTAGCACACGCCTGGCAGGGCTGTGGCAAGACTCAGTGAGTTCCTATAAAGTGCCGGGCGAGCAAGTGCTACCAGGTAAGGCTCAGCCGTATTTTAAGCAATGCCAACCGCTGAAGAACACACGCGGGCAGCAGGCAGCTCTGCCCGGGGAGGGCAACGTCTGCGGTTGGGGTGGATATGGCTACACTTGTCAAAACAGCGGGGCCCTAACGACAGCTGTTTTGAGGTAAGTTATACCTCAATAAAGTTACTTCTTAGAAAAGGCCCGGGCAGGCGTGGGGGGGTGAGCTGTGGCACCGGCGGCCCCTGGGGTCACCTGCCCCCACCCCCGCTAGCCAGCTGAGCAAACGGTGCCCCGCCTGCGATCTGGGAAGGCCGCAGGGGGCTGCCAACGTTGCTGCTTAGGAACTCTTTAAACACGTCCCCACGAGCAGGGAGTTTCCTGTCCTGGCCGAACAAGCAGCGCGCATCTGTTACATAATGCGACCGGCGCGCCGAAGGACCGGCCGAGCCGGCGCCGTGGGCCGCAGGGTGGTCGCCGGCGCAGGTTTCCAGGCCCGTCCCGGCGCTCACGCTGCGCGGCGGCACCGCCAGGCGGCCGGTCCCCCTCCCGGGCCGCCCCCGCCCCGGGCCGCCTCCGCGCCCGGAGTCCCCGCCGCGAGCAGCGCCGGGCCCGGGCCCCCT
>JAKSZT010000088.1:1181100-1207348 GCA_026826555.1 Tolypeutes matacus | reverse complement strand
ATTTATATTAAATATCTTTTACCCCTGATACAGTAAAGTTGAATTTACTTACATGGATTTTTAACCTTGGTTTTTCATATTGGAAACAGAAGTCATCATTAAAATAAGATTCAAATATGTATAAACTGAACAGATGTAAATAAAAAAGGGTCTCGTTTGTTTTATTTAACCCCCAAATTCTCATAGTTTAGAGGCAGAATTTATGTACTTAAGAGATTTCTAAGGTTCCATTGGCATCTGCAATTTGAAGGATAGTTACCTAAATTAATGGGATTTATCTATAAAACTCATATTGAATGATACTCATGTATTACAGTAGAATGGAGATACAGAAATAAACATGTCTTAAACATTAAAAAAAAGAAAAATGGACAGATTCAACAAAAAGCAAGAAAGCAAAAGACAAAAGCTTGGTGGGAGCAGATGTGGCTCCAGCAATTGGTCACCTGCCTCCCTCATAGGAGGTCCCAGATACGGTTCCCGGAGCCTCCTAAAGAAGACAAGCAGGCACCACAATGAGCAGATGCCACAAAGAGCAGGGAGCAGAAGTGGCTCAATTGGTTGGTCACCCACCTCCCACATGGGAGGTCCTCGGTTCAGTTTCTGATGCCTCCTAAAGAAGGCAAGCAGACAACAAACAGACGACGGAGCCATCTGGTGGGGGGGGGTAGGAATAAAAAGACAAAAGCATGGTAAATAAGAAATATAATGTGAGGTGACAGGAATAAGTTCAAACACAGAAGTAATCAGAAGTGTGACTATTAAATTCATCCATTAAAACACAGATGCTCAGATTGGGATATAAGATCGTTAAATGCTGTTTGTAAGAGCTACACCTGAAAAATGACAGTTTGAAAATAAAAGGATGGAAAGTATTCATTCCTCAAAAGACACATTAAAAGAATGAAAAAAACTGAACATCTAGATGAAGTACCTTGCAGGGGAATAGTATCTGGAATATATAAAGAACCTTTCAAATCCTTCAGAAAAAGACAAACCAATAGAAAAATGGAAAAAGCCCATAACCAGGCTTCTTGCAGAGAAGAAAACTGAAACTGCCAATAACATCCCTAATAATTTTGGAAATGCAAGCTAAAACCACACCAAATGGACACAAACGTCAACGCCTGACGACACCCAGTATTGGCAATAAGGTGGAGAGACTGAGACCTGCTGGCCTGAGGTAAACCGGTCCGACGACCTCGGTAAGTAACGTGGTGTCACCCAGTGGAGCTACGTGTGTCTCGGTTATCGCGGCACAGCAAACTGCCCCCAGCTCTTCCTAGCTCCAAGCAGCAGGCACCTGTGCTGTTCACGAGAGTGGCATTTGGGCAGGGCTCAGCAGACACAGCTCCCTGCAGCCTCCGCCAGGGTGCCCCACGCCGGCTGGGGGGCCCCCTTCCGAGAGGGCTCCCGTGGCTGGTAGGCTGGTTCCCTCCACGTGGACCTCCTCGTGCACTGCTTACGGGCTTCCGTGTGGGATGGCGGGCAGGTTCCCAGGGTCCCGAGAAGGCCAGGCCACCATCACTCGTGTCCTAGCCTCAGAAGTCACCTAACATCCCTTCTGCCACCGTCCCCATCCTGTCCAGATTCCAGAGGCACGGGGGGGACAGAGACCCCTTTCCCCCTAGGGAAGTGTCAAAGTCACACACTTAAAGAGGAGAAATTGTTGGGCCGCTCTGGGAAAATGCAAGCTGCCACCATGTGCACACCTGCTCCCAGCCAGCGTTAAGACAACATACACTCCTAGGCATGTTCCACTCCAAGGGGACACGTGTGTGAATATTCAATAGCAGAAATGCTGGGGGAGTGGAGGCTCAAATGTCCGTGGGCAGATAAATTGTGGTCTCTCCATGCGATGGCATAGCACACATCAGTGAACCCAAATGAGCATAGCTGAAAGTGGGCTCGGGAGGGCAAGGAGGAGGGCGCGGGTGTATTGCTATTTTTTAAGGTTCCTTTTCTGGCGAGAACAACATAAAGCTCTTTCTTTCCTCCATCTATCCCTAAGCTTTAATTTACAAACTGCAGTGAAACTTTCTTAAAGTGGTAGTTTTCTCACTAACCCCTCAGAGAGGACATAAATATGTTTTACAGATTCATTTCTTCTCAGGGAAATCTAGCTATGTGCAGAGATTCAATAGAAATCAGTCCCTTTTACCAAGATAGAATTAGGCTGCAACCCGAGGCCTCCCGAAGATGTGATCCCACGGGGCGCGCCCACCTTGGGGAGCAGGGCCGTGAGTGGGTAGAGCACACCCAGGGCCCGCGGGCACACGGGAGGCTCCGTAAAACAATCCAGAGGGCATCTCCAGGCAGAAGCGGATTTTCCGGCCTTGGTCGTTGCGTCACGGCCCACATACCCTAATTAATACTGCTTGCTGCGCCCGTGGAGGCGAATCAGATCAGAACACAGACCAGGCACACGGGGGGACCAACAAGAAAAAGTACCCAAAACTGCTAAGTCGGCAGAGAGGAGGGCAGCACGGACAGCTCGCTGTAACAATGCCCACCTGACAGCAGTGCAAATGAATTTTGCTCAGCAGCGAAGGAGAAATTATTTCTGTCTTGGAGGAAAGGTTTACAGTTTATGGCTCTGTAGAACATTAACCAGTTTTGTGTCTAGATTAGCAAGTTATTCAAGCAAGCTCTCTTCTAGCCACTGCACATACTTCCCGCGCCCCAATTTCTTGAACCAGCCTCGCCCTCAGGCTGGTCTCAGCAGTGATTTGAATAACTCTGCGAGACATCCTTGCTTCGTAGTTGTGCAAGTCCTGTCTCAGCTTCTTGAGAATTGCTCGCTGCTGCCTCTCACACCCAGCTGCCAGCTCAGTGTCTCTTCTGGGGTGTCCCGGTGGCATCTCAAGCTTCGCATCTAGTGCACAGCCCCTGGTCTCCCCTCTCAGTAGGGGGTCCATTCTTTCCAGGTCGGGGGCACCCCAACCGCACACGTCCAATCCATCAGAAAACCCTGTTGGCTCTCTATTGTCTTCTCTGTGCAGCAGCCCCCACAGTGCTGCCACTCCTGGGCATGGAGCCATCCAGTGGCAGCCCCCCAAGTTCTTACAAAGGCCTATAAGGGGCTTCTGCATCCTTCCAGATCTGCACCCACCCCTGCTACATCTCAGACCTCATCTCCCCACCCTCCCCCGTGCACTGGGCTCCAGCTCCACTGGCCTCCAGTGAGCCAGGAGTGACCACACCTCAGGGCCTTTGCACTGGTTGCCCCTCCCCCAGTTTTCGCCCCATCACCTCTTGGCTCATCTCTCAGCTCATCTGAATCTTAACCCAAAGGAATCGTCTCAGAGAACCATTCACTCCCTTTTAGACAGCAGGCACCCATCTGCTCTTGCTACTTGCCATCTGAGTTTGCTAAAAGCTGCTGGGAGCAATATGCCAGAAATGGGTTGACTTTTACAACGGAGATTTATTTGGTTAAAAGCTTACAGTTCTGAGGGCCGTGAAAGTGTCCACATCAAGGCACCGGAGCTGCAGCTGTGGGTGATCAGGCACATGACGGGGCACAGTGCAGCCCACGCATCTCTCCCCTCTGCTCTGGGCCTTGCTGCTTCAGCACAGGCTGCTTCGTCTGTGGCTCTTCTCTCTCCTGGGTTCGTTAATTTCAGCATCTGGAGGCTTCTGTCTGTCTCTGCGGCCGTTTTCCTGTGTCTGAAGCTTTTTATTCCTCCACTTAGAAAGGGCTCCAGTAAGAGGATTAAGACCCACCCTGTGTCATGCAATCTAATCAAAGGCCCTTAGTTGAGGTACTTTAATCCAAAGTTCCCACCTACAGTGGGTTTACATACACAGGAATGGATTAGCTTTAAGAAGAGGATTTTCTGGGGTCTTCAAAAGCTTCAAACTGCTACACTGTCCCTGATGATGTCTCTCCCAAATCCTAATCACCATATGCCACTCTCTGTATATTTACTTGCTTATTTAGGCTATTTTATCTCCCCTTTCTAGAATGTAAAGTCCCTGGGGTCTGTTTTATTCATTGCTGTTACCCCAGGGACTAGAACATAGTAAATAGTCAATATCTCCTGAATGAATCAACTCTTGAAATAATCAATTAGAAAATGCACTAGCTAAGTACAGCCCACTAACAAATAGCAACAACAGAAACAAAACTATAAAATGTGTAGGGTGAGCTTAATGAGAAAAGTGTGGGACTTATTTGAAGGAAATTGTAAACCTCATAGGTGGAAAACGAAGTCCTGAAAAATATTAAAAGCGGAGAGAAACACCAGTCCCCTGAAAGAGAAGACTCAGTATTGTAAAGATGTCAATTCTCCTCCAAATTTATAAGAATTGAGAAAACAAGCTTTGTGTGTGTGCGTGTGTGTGTGTGTAATGTGTATTTAACATATGTTAAAGGTGGCATATCAAATCTGTGGTGAAAGAAAGAGCAGTCATGTTGGGGCAACTGGCTGCCCAGCCAAGGAAAGTAATCCAAGAAAATGAAATCCATCAAGGTGTCTAATTTAAGTTTTGTAAACAATATATTAAAATATTTTTAATGATTAAAGTATTAGAAGTGGATATGGGGAAAATGTACTTAACACTGGGATAGGAAAGGCTTTCCTTAACAAGACAATGAGTACAAAAAACCTTTAAGGAAAAGTCTGATAATTTAACTGCATCAGAATTTAGAAGCATAGCAAAAGCAAAGATGATGTATTTGAGATGATAAAGTTGAAATTTACATGACAAAATATTAAAATCCCGACTATATGAAGACTTTTAACGAACCAGTAAGAAAAAGATCATCTAAAAGCAAACTACATGAAGGCAGTTAGAACAGAAGAAAGAGAAATAGTGAACAAACGTGAAAAGTTGTTTGTCTTCTGCAGTTAGTAATCAAGGAAATGAAAAGTAAAATGCCCCAAGACCTGAGCCCATCCCAACGCTGCTCCCGCCCTGGCGTGCTGGAGTCCCCGGAGTTACCGGCCTGGGAGTGCCGCGGCATGGATCAATGCCCTCCCCGTTCCCTGATCAGAAACGGGATCAGCTCCTAAGAGGCGTGGTTTGTAGGGCCTCTTTTAGGGAGCTGGTTCTGCTTTGTTGGTGTCTGTTCTTCTAGGGCTACTGCAAAGTCCTGTGGAGGTCAAATTCTTCAGCAGGAGAGCCGAAGGGAAGATGGAGGGTGAGGGGCCTGTGTCCCCGTGGCTGGGAGTCACCGGAGGGTGGCCCACTAAACGCAGCATGCTTTTCCCTCATGGTCTGAGCGTGGACGCTTTGGTGGCCCCTCTACATCCGTCAGCATCAGGAACCCACCCTGACCAGGTTCTCGGACAAAGAATATGGAGGCCTGAGCCAGTCAGCAAACTTGAACCCTGTGTTCATCTCTAAGAATGACAATTCTAGCTGAACACCTGTTTGCAACTCTGCACGTAGGTAGAAGTGCCCTTATCGGTTCCATGGGGATCAAAAGAGAAGACAACTTCTCTGGGTCACCTCTACAGAGGATCAGGGTGATCGGGCTGAGCAGTCCTGGAGGACTGAACCCTGATCCTAAGGCTGTCTTCCTGGGCTCCTTATCTGGTTTCCTTTTTCTTCTAGTCAAAAATGTATCTAGTGGAGAAAACTAATTGGCTACAGCTTTTACCATTCTGGAATTTTAGACTATTGACCCAAAATAACACTTGCAGCCCAAAACCCTGAGCAAAGAAATAATTATGGTGCTGGCACGAGGTCAGGACAGGTGGAAGGTTTCTTTGGGGCTCTGTGGGGTCACACTTGGGCTGGGAACCATTTATGTGGGTCAACATTTCACTGATGCCTACTAAGCACTGAAGGGAAAGAGAATTCATGGTTTAGGATTCAAAAAAGAAAACAAGATAACATTTCTTATACATTAGATAGCAATAATAAATTTTGGCTTAGACTGTGGGTAGGAGTACAAATTGGTGCGGCCCTTTGGAGCTGTTAAAATCTAAGCGTACAGTAGCGGATGTGGCTCAAATGGTTGGGTGTCCATCTCCTATGTGGAGGGATCTGGGTTCAATCCCTGGGACCTCCCAGTAAAAATAAAGAAAAATATAGAAGGTGCACAGGCCACCAGGCCCTGTGAGTGGGTGAGCCGCCAGGCCCCATGAGCTGGTGGGTGCGCAGTCGGGCCCCGTAAGCGGGTGAGCCCCCCAGGCCCCACGCGTGGATGAGCTGTGAGGCCCCGCCAAGCCTTGCAGCAAGATGATGACATAACAGGAGAATGACAAAGGGAAAGCCAAGACGAGATGTGCCAAAAAACCAGGAACAAAGGAGGCGCAGACTGTAGGATGCCTCTCTCCCACATCAGAGGTTCCCAGGATCGAATCCTGGTGAAGACAGGAGGAGAAGGATGAGAAGAGAGGGCAGGAAATGGACACAGAGAATTGCCCAGCGAATGGACACAAAAACAGCAAAAATGGGGAGGAGGGTAAAAGTGGATAAATCCATAACCAAAAGAATGAGAGGACCCCTAACTCACCCCCTATACAAGAATCAACTCAAAATGGATCAAAGATCTAAATATAAAAGCCAGGACCATAAAACTACCCAAAGAAAATGTAGGGAAACATCTTCAAGAACTTGTAGTATGTGGTGGTTTCTTCGACCTTATACCCAAAGCACGTGCAACAAAAGAAAAAATACATAAATGGGACCACCTCAAAATTAAACACTTTTGCACCTTGCAGGACTTTGTCAAAAAGGTGAAAAGGCAGCCGACTCAATGGGAAAAAATATTTGGAAATCACATATCTAATAAGGGTTTAATATCCAGGATATATAGAGATGTTACAACTCAACAATAAAAAGACAAACAACCCAATTTAAAAATGGGCAAAAGACTTGAATAGACATTTCTCCGAAGAAATACAAATGGCAAAAAAACACATGAAGAAATGCTCAACATCACTCATGATTAGGGAAATGCAAATCAAAACTACAATGAGATATCATTTCACACCTATCAGAATGGCCACTATTAAAAAGACAGAGAACTGCAAGTGTTGGAGAGGATATGGAGAGATAGGAACACTTCTTCACTGTTAGTGGGAATGCAGAATGGTACAGTCACTGTGGAGGACTGTTTGGTAATTCCTAAAGAAGCTGAATATAGACTTGCCACGTGACCCTGCAATACCACTACTGAGTATATACCCAGAAGAACTCTGAGCAGTGACATGAACAGACATCTACACACTGATGTTTATAGCAATTATTCACCATTGCCAAAAGTTGGAAACAACCCAGGTGTCCATCAACAGACAAATGGATAAACAAACTGTGGTCTAGTCACACAACGGAATATTATGCAGCTGTAAGAAGAAATGAAGTCATAAAGCATATGGCAACATGGATGAACCTGGAGGACATTATGTTGAGTGAAGCAAGCCAGACACAAAAGGACAAATACTGTATGAATGCGTTACTATGAACCAAATATATTGTGTAACATATTGTTTAATTCAAAAAAAATTTTATATGTATCCAGTACATTTAATTGAGAAATGTATATATTTATTCATCTGTGTTTATTTTTTAGTTTTCAATTGTTTATATTTTCAATTATTAAATGTACAAAATAAAGTAAAAAAAAAAAAGTAAATATTTTTTTAAGAAAGCCTAACTTTCTCTCTCTTCGTCCGCCATCGTTGGTACGTGTGACTTCCAGCTTCGCCATGTCTTCTCATAAGACTTTTAGAATCAAGCGGTTCCTGGCCAAGAAACAAAAACAGAATCGCCCCATTCCTCAATGGATTCGAATGAAAACTGGCAATAAAATCAGGTACAACTCCAAGAGAAGACATTGGAGAAGAACCAAGCTGGGTCTGTAAGGAATCGCACATGTGATAACTCACATGTTTATGCTGTATCAAGTTCACTTATATTTTGCGATATGAAGTTGAAAAAGACGCCCTTTCTGGACAGTTGGACTTAGTTTATTAGAGGAAAACGCTGGGTTTTTTTTTGTTTTTTTATGCTTTGGCATAAATAAGTTGGTTCAGTATTAATTATGTGAGACCTTTTGTTTGAAAAAAAAAAAAAAAAAAAAAAAGAAAGCCTAAGCATGCACACCCTCTCAGCCCGGAGCCTTGTTTTGGGAGTCTAGCCCAAAACTGCATGCCCATGTGCACGGAGACAATCGTGAGTAAGTCCATGGGCTGTGGGAGGGAAACGTAGCAACCTCCTCTAATGCCCACGCACAGGACGCTCCTCCAGGCCAGGCACCGCCAGGCGCCAAGACGCAAGCTGCAGGAGGCACCAGCCCTGCACTGCTCGCTCCACGTCCATGAGCTCACGTTATCCTCCGATGACCCCGTGATGAAAAGACTGGGCACCACCTTTTCAGACCGAGGCACAGCAGAAGGCACTGGAATTCACAATGAATGAAGGTTTTAGTCACTGATGGGAGAGAACCTCATCCATGTTTTTAAAAAGAATTTTCAAAATAAAACAAGAGTACAGCATCAGGATAGACATATAGACAAATAGAACTGAGATCCAGAAATAAGCCCAAACATTTAGAGTCAGCCTGTTTTTGACAAGAGTGCCACGAGAATTCTTTGGGGTTGGGGTGGGAAGAAGAGTCTCTTCAACAAATGGCCACGGGACGACTGGAAATCCACATGCAAAAGAATGAAATTGGGACCTTACCTCCCATCCTATAAAAAACTAACTTAAAATGGATCAACAATCCAAATATAAGTGTTAAAACTATAAAACTCTTAGAAGAAAACATAGGAATAAAGCACGATCTCGGGTTAGGCAAAGCCTTCTTAGACAACCCGAAAAAAAAAAAAAAAAGTAACAAAGAAAAAATACCCAAATTGGACTTCATCAAAATTTAAAACTTTTGTGCTACAAAGGATACCATCAAGAAAGTGAAATGACAACCCACAGGATAGGAAAAAATACTTGCAAATCATATATCTGATAAGTATATTATTATCTGGACTAGTATTGAGAATATGATACCTTACAACTCAATAAGAAAAAAATAAATAACCCAATGTATAAATGGGCAAGGATTTAAATAGGCATGTCACCAAAGAAGATTTAAAATGGCCAATAAACACATTAAAAGATACTCATCATTAGTCATCAGAGAAATGCAAGTGAAAACCACAGTGAGGTACCAGTTCCCACCACTGGGACAGCTCTAATGAAAAAGCGTGAGGAGGCTGTGGAGTAGCTGAACCCTCACACGCTGCTGGTGGGAATGTAAAATCGGGCAGTTTCTTTGGAAAACAGTTTGGGCAGTTCCTCAGAAAGTTGAACATATAGTTATAATATGACCCAGCAATTTCACTTCTAGGAACAGACCCAAGGGAAATGAAAACACACATCCACGCGGAAATCTATCCATGCACATTCATGGCAGCAGTATAATAGCTGAAAGGTGCAAACAACCCAATGTTCATCACACAATGAATTAAAGGGAAGAAAGTACTGATAAATGCTACAACTTGGATGAGCCTGGAAAACATTATGCAAATGAAAGAAGCTGGACACAAAAGGTCATGCTTTGCATGGTTCCATTTATGAACTGTCCAGAACAGGCAAATCCAGAGACAGGCAGTAGACTAGTGGTTGCCTAGGGCTGGGGTGGGGGAGTCACTGCCAGTGGGGATGAAGGTTCTTTTTGGGGAGATGGAAATGTTCTAAAAATGACCGTGGTGATGGTTGTACAATCCTGTGAATACACTAAAAGCCATTGGGTTGCACACTTCAAATAGGTGGATTGTATGGTCTGTGAATTATATCGTAGTAAAGCTATTTTTTCTTTTAAAGAAAGACATTAAATAAGCAATCACATTAATAAAAATAAAAAAGGCTCAGGACAAAATGGTGTGGACTCATCTCTCGTCGCTCCTCCTGCTAAATGCAGCTCTGAAAACCTGGAAATACACAGCAGACAGTCAGGAAGACACTGAACAGGTGAAAGAAAAGGCAGACTGGCTAGGGACCCTGGGCTTAAAGAAGAACATGGCAGCCCAGAGCCTCCCACCCCCCACCTAGAGTAGAATTTGGTCCAGGCCCCGTGTCCGCCCCCCCCCAGCTGTCCCCCCACAGGGAAGCCACAAAGCTTCCGTGGGAACCCTGCTGGCACCACGTGGCCTGGGGAGCAGGCCGGGGCAGGCACTCTCTGCCCCACAGGCCCACCCTCTCCCATTCCCCACCCAGTGACTCTAGGAAGCCTGGAGAGGCATCTCTGTCCCCACTAGCAGCACCAGCAGAATTGAGTGGGAGCTCTGGTTGCCCCAGGTGAATGAAACAGCTGGTATAGCACTGCAAGGGCTCTCAAAACTAAATTGTCACTGGAACCACAGCCCACAAAGGGGGCCGGGATTTGCTGCAGCTAAACAGGATGACTGTGCTGAACAGAACATTAAATAGGGTTCAGAGGCTCCTAGCATAATGTCCAAACTATCTGGACTACAATACAAAGGCACTCATCAGGCCCAGAACCAGGAAATTATGATTTGAGTGAGCAAAGATAATTAACAGATTCCAACATTGAGATGAATCATACATTAGAATTATCTTAGAAAGATTTTAAAACAGCCAGCACAAAAATCCTTCACCAAACAATTACAAATCCTTTTGAAACAAAAGAAAACATAGAAAATCTTAGCAAAGAAATTGAAGTTATAAAAAAGAACTGAAAAAGAGGGAGCGGATGTGGCTCAAGCAATTGGGCGCCCGCCTCCCACATTGGAGGTCCTGGGTTTGGTTCCCAGTACCTCCTAAAGAAGACATTGGAGTTGCAACAAGCAGACAGACAAGGGAGATCTTGGGGTGGGGGGTGGGGGATTTTTTAAAAATTTTTAAAAAAGAACTGAAAAATACAATGAACCAAAGCAAACAATGACAACAACAACTCGCTGGATGGGCTCAATAGAATAAATATAACAGAGGAAAGAATAAGTGAACCAGAAGGTAGAATAGAAATTACCCAATCTGAACAACAAAGAGAAAACAGACTGAAAAAAATTAACAGAGCCTCCAGGACCTATGAGACCATAAAAACAATCCTATATCTGTGTCACTGAAGTCCTTAGAAAGAGAGGAGAAAGAGCGCATTTGGAAAACATGGCCAAAACTTCCAAAATTTGGTGAATGACATAAACCTACAGATTCAGGAATCCAAACAAACCCCAAACAGGATAAAACCAAAGATATCTATGCCACACACATCATAATTAAACTTCTGAAATCAAACAACAAAGAAAAAAGTGTTTAAAGCAGCCAGAGAAAGATGACACATTACCTAAAAGGCAAGAAACAACTGGAATGACAGCAGATTTCTCATCAGGGAGCACAGAAGCCAGAAGGAAGTGGCACAGCATTTTCAAGTGCTGAAAGGAAAGACCCATCAACCATCAATCCTGTATCCAGAATGATAAATGAAACCATTCTCAGACAAAGGAAAACTAAAAGAATTTGTCAATAACAACTACCTTTTGCAAATATTCTCGCATTCCTGCTTTTGTGATAATCAGGGTAGGCTAAACATTCGCTATATTAGAAACCATGCAGGGGGTCGGATGTGGCTCAACTGGTTGGGCGTCCGTCTCCCATATGGAGGGACCCGGGTTCGATCCCCGGGACCTCCCGGTAAAAAAAAAAAAAAAAAAAGAAACCATGCATGTGTCCCCAGACCTAGTTTTTCTCCCTAGGTCTGGGTTTTGGAATGCTGGTGATAAACTAAGCCTGATTTATTATTGACCATCCTGTATGGGAAATGACTGTAACTCTAGGTATCTTTGGTCAACCTTAAGAGATACAGCAGGGGGACGGATGTGGCTCAAATGGGTGGGCATCCATTTCCAATATGGAGGGACCTGGGTTCGATCCCTGGGAAGCCCCGGTAAAAATAAAGAAAAATATAGAAGGCGCACAGGTCGCCAGGCCCTATACGCGGGTGCGCCATCAGGCCCCATGAGCAGGTGGGCCCCTCAGGCTCCGTGCATGGGTGAGCCACCAGGCTCCACCGAGCCATGCAGCAAGATGATGATGTAACAGGAAAGTGACACAAGGGAGAGCCAAGATGAGACACACTGAAAAACCAGGAACTAAGGTGGCGCAGGCAGTAGGACGCCTCTCTCCCACATCAGAGGTTCTGAAGATTGAATACCAGTGAAGACAGGAGGAGAAGGATGAGAAGAGAGGGCAGGAAACAGACACAGAGAGTTGCCCAGCGAATGGACACAAAAACAGCAAAAACTAGGGGAGGGGGCAGGGGATAAAAATGAATAAAAGTAAATAAATAAATAAATCCTTAAAAAAAAAAAAGGTATAGGGGAGTAAGATACGGACTGTAGTTAGTAGCAATATTTTGACAATGCTCTTTCATAATTTGTTAACAAATGTTTCACAACAATGCAAAATATCTGTGGTGGGGTGATGTGTGGGAGCCCTGTATGATGTTACGCATGTTTTTTTTGTTTTTTTGTTTTTTTTAAAGATTTTATTTATTTATTTATTTACTTATTTATTTGCTGTGCGTTTTTCTGTGTCTGCTTGGGTCATCCTGCTGCGTCAGCGCACGGGCCAGCTGCCTCGGTTCCTGGGGCCTCCCATATGGTAAACGGGAGCCCTATCGATTGAGCCACATCCGCTTCCCCACGTTTGTTTTTTAAGTTCACAATGTTTACTGAACACTTATTGTTTATATATGTTCATGTATGAATGTTATACTTCAATAAATTATTTTTTAAAAAATAACAACTACCTTTAAACAACAGCTAAAGAAGTTCTCTAAACAGACACAAAATGATAGTAGGCTTGGAACATCCAAAAGGAAAGAACATTAGATGGGTAAAAATAGAGATAAGGGAAGCGGATATAGGTCAAGCGATTGAGCTCCCACCTATCATGTGGGAGGTCCCGGGTTCAGTTCCCAGTGCCTCCTAAAGAAGACAAGCAAGACGGCGAGCTGTCAGGCAGGCAGGCGCAGCAAACTGACGCAACAAGATGACGCGATGAGACACAAGGAGGAAAACATGAGAGACACAACAAAGCAGGGATCAGAGGTGGTTCAAGCAATTAGGCTCCTCCTTCCCACATCAGAGATCCTGAGTTCAGTTCCCGGGGCCTCCTAAAAAAGACCAGCACACAACAAACAGAGCAAAATGCAAACAATGAGGGGTGTATTTGGGTGTATCAGCCAAAGGGGTGCTAATGTGAAATACCAAAAATGGGTTGGTCTTTATAAAGGGTATTTATTTGGGGTAGAAGTCCACAGATACCAGGCCATAAAGCATAAGTTACTTCCCTCACCAAAGTCCATTGCCACATGTTGGAGCACGGCAGCTGCCAACGTTTGCCAGGGTTCAGGCTTCTTGGGTTCCTCTCTTCCCAGGGCTGCGTTTCTCTCTGAGCTTAGCTCCTGGTACCTCCACAAGGTCAGCTATAGACTATGAGGCTCTCCAGGCTTTGCCTCACTCCATAAGCCCAGCTGTAAACTCTCAGCGAACGGCTTGTTTCTATCCCGGGGCCTTCTCTCCAACATCAAAACTCCAACATCAAAACTGCTAGTCAAAACCTGCCCCCTCTGTCCTTTGCCATGTCTTTTATATTTGATTCCCCACCCACCAAGGGGTGGGGCTCAACGCCCTACTGATGTGGCCCAGTCAACGCCCCAATCATAACTTAATCATGCCCAGATTAACAGATCAGTTTACAAGCATGATCCAATTATATTTTTGGAATTCATAATTACATCAAATTGCCAAACGGCTACAAAGGGGTAGGGAGAAATAAACATATAAAATAAATCTTAAAAAAAAAAAAGATAAATAGATTATCCTCTTCATTATGAGTTTCTTAAATCATATCAGACAGTTGATGCAAAAATTATAACACTATATCATGTGCTACTAAATGTAAATATAGGAAATAGTTTGGACAATTATATTTAAAAAGTGGGGAAGATAAATGGAGCTAAATGGAAGTAAAGTTTCTACACTTCACTCAAAGTGCAAAAACACTGATTTCAATGGACTATGCATATGTATATTGTAGTACCCAGAGAACCACTAAGACAACTATATAAAGCGTCATACTAAAAAAAATACTACAAATATGTCAGAATGGAATTCTAAACAATGTTCAAGTAACCCATAGCAAGGTGAGAAAAGAGAAAGGGAGGAATGAGAAACAGAGGGAACAAAGAGAATTTAAATAATAAAATGGTAGACTTAAGCCCTAACATACTGATAATTGCTTTAAATGTAAATGATCTAAATACACAAATTAAAACACACAGATTGACAGAGTGAATGAAAAAAACACAACCCAACTATATGCTGTATACACAAAACTCACTTCAAAAATAATGACCTAGATAGATTAAAATATAAAAGGACAGAAAAAGATATACCCATGCAAACAATCAAAAAAGCTGGAGTGGTTATATTAATAGCAGATAAAGTAGACTTCAGAGCAAAGGAAATTACTAGGGAGAAAGAGGAATACAACCTGATGATAAAACTATCAATCCACCAGGACAGCATAGCAATCCTAAATGTGCCTGCACCAAAGAACAAGGCCTGGAAATACATGCATCAAAAATTGATAGAACTAAAAAGGAGGAATAGAAAAATCTAAAATTATAGTTGGAGACTCACACACACACTCCACTCTCAGCAAATGATAGAACCAAGATACAGAAAGCAAACGTGTAGAAGAGCCCAACAACAGAACAATTGACAGGATCTAACTTACATTTATAGAACAGTCCACCCCAAAAACGGCACCACCCAACAGTTTAAAAATTCTTTTTAAGCACCTGTGGAACATCCATCAAGATATACCATATTGAAAGAAAGGAAAGAAAGGAAAGAAAGGAAAGAAAGGAAGGAAAGGAAAGAAAGGAAAGGAAAGGAAAGGGAAGGGAAGGGAGGGAGGAAGGAAGGAAGGGAAAGAAGGAAGGGAATGAAGGGAAGGTAGAAAGAGAAGCAAAGAGAAGCGAAGGGAAAAGAAGAGAAAAGAAAAGGAAAAGAAAAGAAAAGAAAAGAAAAGAAAAGAAAAAAAGAAAAGACCATATAGGAAAGTGGATGTGACTCAAGTGATTGGGCTCCCATCTACCATATGGGAGGTCCCCGGTTCGATTCCCAGGGCCTCCTGTTGAAGGCAAAAGTGGGCCTGCGTGGAGAGCTGACTCAACAAGATGATGCAACAAAAAAGAGACAGAGAGGAAAAAGACAATAAGAGACACAAAAAACCAGGGAGCTGAGGTGGCTTAAGCAATTGAGTGCCTCTTTCCCATGTCGGAAGGTCCCAGAATCAGTTCCTGGTGCCTCCTAAAGAGAAGAAGAGAAGACAAGCAGATACAGAAGAACGTGCAGTGCGTGGACACAGACAGCGAGAACAAGCAGCAAAGGGGGGTGTGGGGGGAATAAATAAATTTTTTTTTAACCTAAAAAAAAAAGATATTCCATATCCTGGGTCACAAAACAAACCTTAACAAATTTAAAAGAATTGAAATCATACCAATAGATCCTAACAGAATCAATCTGGAAATCGATAACAGAAAGGCAACAAGAATATTTCCAAGTACTTTGAAATAAACAACACACTTCTAATTAACCCGTGGTCAAAGAGAAAGGTTCAAGGTAAATAACAAAATAGTTGATCAAATGAACAGGAGAATAAACATATCAGAATCTCTGGGACACTGGACACTGCTAAATCAGTGCTGAGAGGGAAATCTATAGCACTAAATGCCTGGAAAAGAGGAAAAGCCTCAAATCAATAATCCAAGCTTTGGGGGACGGATGTGGCTCGGGTGGTAGGGCATCTGTCTCCCATATGGAGGGACCTGGGTTTGATCCCCAGAACCTCCCAGTAAAAATAAAGAAACATATAGAAGGTGCATGGGCCGCCAGGCCCTGCAAGTGGGTGAGCCCCCCACGTCCCGACGAGCCACGCAGCAAGATGATGAAGTAACAGGAGAGAGACACAAGGGAGAGCCAAGACAAGACGCACCAAAAAAACAGGAACTAAGGTGGTGCAGGTGGCTGAATGCCTCTCTCCTACATTGGAGTTTCCCAGGATTGAATCCCAGGGAAGACTGGAATTCAATCCTCATATGGAGGAGAAGGATGAGAAGAGAGGGCAGGAAACAGACACAGAGAACTGCCCTGTGAATGGACACAAAAACAGCAAAAAAAGGGGGGGGTATGGGTACAAGTAAACTAATTAATTTTTTTTTTTTTAATCCAAGCTCTCACCTTAAGAGAAAGAATAGCAAAATAAGTCCAAAGCAAGCAGAAGAAAAAAATAGAAGAGCAGAAGTCAATGAAATTGAAAATAGAAAAATAGAGGAAAGCAAAGAAACAAAGAACAAAGATCACTAAAATTGGCAAACCTTAAGCAAGACAAAATTAAAGAAAGAGAAGACACAAATTACCAATATCAGGGAAAAACGGGATGTCACTGCAGAGACTGCAGATATTAAGAGAATAATAAGGGAATGCTATGAACAATTCTGCACCCATAAAATTGACAACTTTGATAAAATGGACAAATTCCTAAAAAAACATAAATGGCCACAACTAATCCAATATAAAAATAGATAATTTGAAGACCCATATAACTATTAAGGAAGTTGAATTCAAAATTTTAACACTCCCCAAAAGAACCCTCCAGGACTAGAAGGTTTTACTGGAGAATTTTTCCAAATGTTTAAACAAGTATTAACACCCATTCTGCATAATCTCTTCCAGAAAATAAGAAAGGGGACACATCCCAATTTATTTTATGAAGCTAATATTATCATGATTACAAAATCAAATAAAGATAGTGCCAAAAAAGATAACTATATACCAATATCCCTCATGGATATCGTCACAAAAATCCTTAACAAAATATCAAATAGAATCCAGCAATATATAAAATGCAATAAACTGTGATCTGGGAGGATTCAGAAAATTATTCAGTCTGTGCAGGGCTTGCTAATGGCCAAGTTTATAAGAGATTACCTTCTGGGAAAGTTTCTATGACTGTTCAAAAATCAAGGCGAACTGGAAGGAAAAAACAACCTGAGAAATTTGTGTTGCTTTTTTTAAAAGGTAATATATGACACAAAAAGAAGCACTTATTGTCATTGTTTAAAAAAGAAAAAAAAAAAAAAATTACACACTATGACCAAGTGGGGTTTATCCCAAGGATGCAAAGGTGGTTCAATACTCAAAGATGAATTAATGTAACCCATGATTTTAACAGACTAAAGTAGAAAAACCACATGATTATATCATTTGATGCAGAAAAAGCACTTGACATAATTCAACAACATCTGTTCATGATAAAAAAACTCTCAGAAAAATAGGAACAGAGGGGAATTACCTCAACTTATAAATAGGACCTACAAATAACTTACAGCTAACTTCATACTCAATGGTGAAAGACAATGCTTTCCCCTTAAGATCAGGAACAAAGCAAGGATGTGACTCTCACCACTCTTATTCACCACAGTGCTGGAAATACTAGCCGGTGCAATAAGGCAAGAAAAGAAAAAAGAAGGCATTCAAATCTGAATGAAAAAAAGAAAACTGTCTCTATTTGAAGATGACATGATTACCTACATATATCATCCCAAAGAATCTATCAATAAAATGCCTAGAAATAACAAGTGAGTACAGAAAAGTTGCAGGATACAAGATAAATATACAGAAAATAAATTGTACTTCTAGATACTAGCAAGGAACATGGGGACAATGAAATAAAAAAATACAACAGTATTTACAATTACATGAAAAAAATCAAATACTTCAGTGTAAATCTAACAACAACAAAAAAAACAGGTATAAGACTTATTGCTGAATACTACAAAATGCTGATGGAAGAAAGTAAAGAAGCTCTAAATAAATGGAGAGGCATACCATGTTCATGGATTAGACTAAATATAGTAAAGATGCCAGTTCTCCCCAAATTGACATACATGCTTAAGAAAATTCCTGTCAAAATCCCAGTAATATTTGTTTGTAAATATAGATAAGATTATTCTAAAATTCATATGGAAAGGCAAAGGAACTATAAATGCTAAAATAATTTTGAAAAAAGTGAATAATATGAGAGGAAATCAGTTTATTTGATTTCAAGTCTTCTTATACCTACAGTAATCAAAACAGTGTGGTACTGGCAGACAGATAGACACACATATCATTGGAATAGAATAGAGATCCCAGAAATAGAGCCACAAAAATGTCCAACTGATTTATGACAAAGGTGCAAAAACATTTCAATAGAGGAAGGATAACCTTTTCAACAAATGGTATTGGGGCAATTAGACATCCATAATGTGAAAGGAAGGAAGGAAGGAAGGGAGGGCGGGAGGGAGGGGGGAGACAGAGAAAAAGATGATAGAAAGAAAATAAGGAAAAAAGAAGGGAAGGGAGGAAGGGGGAAAGAAAGAGATGGAGGGAGGGAGGGAGGGAGGAAGGAAGGAATAAAGGGAGAGAACCTCAACCTAAATTTCACACCTTAATAACAAAATTAACTCAAAATGGATCACAGATTTAAATGTAAATTTTAAAGCTACAAAACTTTTAGAAAAAAAATAGGAGAAAATCTTTGGGATCTAGGACTAGGAAAAGAGTTCTTAGACTTCATACCAAAAGCACAATCCAGAAAAGGGAAAATGGGATAAATTGGACCTCTTCAAAATAAAAAAAAATTAAAAATAAAAAAAAAAAACACAACTTTTGCTCTGCCAAAAGACCCTGTTGAGAGGCTGAAAAGGCAAGCTACTGACTGGGAGAAAATATTTGCAAATGACCTCTCTGAGAAATAACTAGTATAGAGAATATATTAAAACTCTCAACACTCAATAGTATAAAAACAAAAATCCAATTTAAGAATTGGCAAAAGACAGGAAGAGACATTTCACTGAAGAAAATACACATCAGATGGAGAGGGGGACATGGGAATGAGAAGACAGGGAGATGGAAAGAAAAACACAGTGATATGTCACCCTATCAGAATGGCTAAAATAAAAAATAGCGGGAAGCAGATGTGGCTCAACCAGTTGGGTGCCCACCTACCATATGGCAAGTCCCGGGTTCAAGTCTCCATGCCTCCTAAAGAAGACAAGCAGACGCCTAAACAAGTAGATGCCACAAGACAGCAGATGCCTCAGCTGCAGGGAGCAGATGTGGCTCAGGCCGTTGGGCACTCGCCTCCCATGGGGGAGGTCCCTGGTTCGGTTCCTGGTGCCTCCTGGAGAAGGCAAGCAAACGAGCAGGTGGACGAGAGAGCCATCTGGGGAGGAAGATAAATAAGTAAATAAATCTTTAAAGTGATAATAACAGCAGCGCCAAACTCCTGCCAGGATGTGGGAAAGCTAGAACTGCCATGCAGTGCTGCTGGGGATGTAAAACGGTGCAGCCTCTCTGGAAAATAATGGACATTTTCTCCAAAAACTAAATATGCAATTATCATATGACCCAGCAAATTCTGCTCCTGGGTATACATCCCAGAGAAATGAAAGATTATGTTTGCACAAAAACCTGTACACGATCACTCAGCAGCTTTATTTGTAATGGACAAAAACTGGAATCAGTCCAGGTGTCCTTCAACAGGTGAACGTTTGCACAAAGTTCAGCACATGCTTTCCATGGAACACCACTCAGCAATAGAAAGGAGCCAGCTGCTGATACATGCAACAACTTGGATATATCTTCAGGAATGAGGCTGGGCTAAAAAAGCCCACCCCCCAGAGGGGACTTACTGTACGATTCAATTCGGTAGCACTTTTTTTTTTTTTTTTAACTTTATTTTGTACATTTAATAATTGAAAACATAAGCAATTAAAAACTAAAAAGTAAACAGATGAATAAATATATACATTTCTCAAATAAATGTAATGGATACATGTAAATTTTTTTGTTGTTTTGTTTTTTGTTTTTTTTTTTGTGTGTGTGTGTGTGTGAATCAAACAATATATTACACAATATATTTGGTTCATAGTGATGCATTCATACAGTATTTGTCCTTTTGTGTCTGGCTTGCTTCACTCAACATAATGTCCTCCAGGTTCATCCATGTTGCCATATGCTTTACGACTTCATTTCTTCTTATAGCTGCATAATATTCCATCGTGTGAATAGACCACAGTTTGTTTATCCATTCATCTGTTGATGGACACCTGGGTTGTTTCCAGCTTTTGGCAATGGTGAATAATGTGGCCGTGAACATTGGTGTGCAGATGTCTGTTCGTGTCACTGTCGGTAGCACTTTTGAAATGACAAAAGGTCAGAAATGGATGGCAGCTTCGGGGTTGCCAAGGGCTAAGGCAGGGGGAGAGCGGGAGGTGGGTGTAGTTGTAAGAGAGCGCCCGGTGTGATGCCAGGGGTCTGGAGCTGCTCAGCACCTCGACCGCAGGGGTAGATGCAGGAACTCACTTGGTGATAAAAGAGCGCAGAATGTAATACGCACACACGCAACTGGGCACAAGTAAAATGGGAGGGAATTGCATCAGTGTCCATTCCTGCTTGTGATTTTGTACTACTGTTTTGCAAATCGTTACCCTTGGGGGAAGTGGGCCAAGGTACAAGGGATCTCTGAATCTACAGTTTTCTCAATAAAATTTTCATTAAAAAAACTCCACTGCTGGAAATTCTTGTAAGGAAAAGTGGGAAGAGGCTGCAGTGTGGTGAGAAGGCCCTGCTCCTCTCGGCACTGTGCACTCAAGATGGGACATGCCGCGGATCTTTCGGCGAGTGCCCCTGCGACATCAGGGCCATTTAGCTGACCCTGGGCAGCTGTCATCAGCAATGTGGGTAGCCGTGAGGACGCATTTTAAGTGAAAAAAGCAAATTAGAAAACAGTACATGTAGTATCACCTCTTTAAAAAAATCTATTATATATATGTATATAAATCCAGACAAGATGTACGCTTAATTGTTTTCAAAGTGTCCTTCCAGGAGTATGAACACAGATAGTTTTCACATTTTCTTTCCCTTTTTTGGTATATGGAACAGCATTCCTATTAGGATCAGGGTTGCTAGATAAGTACAGGACACACTCAATTAAATTTGAATTTCAGATAAACAACAAATAATTTTTATTTTTATTTATTTATTTATTTTTATTTGTGAATAAAATTATTATATAAGTGAAAATAAGAAAATCAATTTTAAAATCAGTAGCATGTATAAGTATAGGAAAATGGCTATGTACAAGGTGAATATATAAAAACAATTACTTTTCATCAAGTTATCAGTAATCAAGAGAGCATATGGAGAAGTGAATTCCTTTCTTCTTTTTAGATTTTGTAGTTTTTAACTTTTCATCCTGAAATAATTTTGGACCTGGAAAATAGTTACAAAGAATTCCCCATATACACTTTACCCAGCTGTAGGTTAGTTAACAGTATTGCATCAATGTTAATTTCTTAGTTTTAATAATTGTACTAAGCTTATGTAAGATATTAACAACGGATAAGCTGGGTAACAAATAATTTTTAATACATGTATGTCCCATGCAATGTTTGTATTTTTATTTGCTGTTATCTGGCAACATGAGTTATGATCCTAAGCTCCATTTCCACCTTGGAAAACAAGACAAAACAGAACAAGGCCATGACAGGCTGGCGTCCCCATTTCCAGCAGCCGAGGCCTCCCCGCAAGCCTGTGTGAACCCTGTGAACCCCTCCCAGGGCTGGGTCCTGGGTCCCAGCCCCTCTCACCTAGCCCAGGACCCCCTCTCCTGATTTTCTCCACTTGCTCCAGCAGCATGAGCTCATCTGTTCCTGGAACATTTTTGGCACCAGCCAGCCTTGCTCTGTTATCTGCTTACTTCCTGGTCCCATACTCCCCACCCCTTAGAGACCCCCAAGCCCTTTCCCACCTGCCTGGCCCCTTGTTCTTGCGCCTCTGGCCTGCTTACCTGTCCTAGACATGCACCTGCCTCAGGGCCTTTGCACTTGCCTACTTCCTGCACGTCCCCCACACACTGGGCATAGCACCCCGACCACCCCATGCCGGCTGGGCGCAGTGCATGGCGGGCCCCCCTGCCCTTGCCCCCATGCGCTTAGAGTTTCCTCCTGGCATTCATAGGAGCCAAAAGAAAAGGTGCAGTCCTCTTCCCAGGCACCGTGCCATCCCAGGCCACCTGCACCTGCTGCGCGGTCCATCGCAGCTTCTCCCTATGGCAGTTCCTCACCAACCATGCCATGCCCTCTCCTCAGGCCTCCTCAGCCATCTCCCTCCTCGGGCCAAGTCCCAGCGATGCTCCCCTCACCTCTGTGGGTGCAGCCAAGCCGCCTCCCTGCCTCACAGAAAGAACCCCCACCCCCAGCAGCCCACGGCATTCCCCATTCTCCTTCAGTAGCCCCCCAGGGGCCAAACTCCAGCTAAGCCCCCTAGACTTTGTTTCCTGTCCACGTCTGTTCCGGCGTCTTCTCAGCTCTGTCCTCACCCCTTCAGCTTTAGGAACACTGGCCGCAGGAGAGGTGCTGCGATCCCCCCCATTTTCAGGTGGGAGCAGAGGCCAGAAGAGGTGCCAGGGGAGGCGTCTACAGTGGGCCCCAGGCCCCGGGCACAGCCCTGCCATCAGTGGCTGCCCAGGCCGGCTGGTGAGGACAGCACATTTCAATGTCACCTCCTCCCCCCAGACAATGACCGTCAGGGGCAGCCCGGGGCAGCCCCTCCGGCGCCTCGCCCAAAGGGGGAGCTCATTGCGGGGTGAGCCCCGCAGGAGGCAGGCCCTGGGTTCTGGCCGGGCCACCTTCAGGGGCGGGGCAGGAAGGCGGAAGGGCACTGGGGACGCGTCTCTACCGCGGAGTCACAAAGGAAACATTTTCAAGCGTGGCCGCCCGGCGCCCTTCCTCTTTGCTCCTCTCTGGGGAGGTAGGAGCCTGGGTTCGAGGCCCACCCCGGAGGCTGGCGCCGGCTCTCCGACCCTCGGCCCACCCGTTCACCGCCCACCTGTCCATCTGGCGTGGCGGAAGAGCCGGCGACTCTGCCCCAGGCTCCACTCCTGCCCGCGGCCGCCCCTTCCAGGCTCGGCGGCCGCCCGCGCCCTCCCCGCCGCGGCCTCGCAGGGCCGGCCCGGCTGCCCTCCTGGAGCGCGGGTCGCAGCGCCCCGGCGCCCTTCCCGCGCCCTGGGCTGGGAATGGAGACGCCGACGGAGGTGGGGAGCGGGTCCCCGAGGGGCCAGGGACAGGCGGGGTCGCCAGACAAAGGGTCTGAGGAGCTGCAGCCCGGGGGCCTTCCTGGAGGCTCCTCCGGGGCGGGTCCCAGGGTGGAAGCGCCGGGGCGCCCTGGCCTTGGCCCCACCCTTCCCTCTCCTACCCGCTCCTCTCCGGTCCAGCTTCCTGGGGCCAGAGAGCCGGTTGCGCAGGGCAGGGCCTCGGGGGTGGGGAGGGCAGGGCCTGGGGGGTGGGGAGGGCAGGGCCGGGGAGGAAGGAAGGTGGACGGTCCCGGCAGGGCGCAGGGGCTTCCCCGCCACGCAGGCAGGGCTGGGGCGGGCTGGGGCAGGGGTGAGGCCTGCGGCCCCACGAGTCCTCCCTGCCTTCTCCTCCGACCCGCCGGGGCGGGGGCCTCATTCCTTCCCACGTCGGAGGTGCCGCCAACAGGGCGCCAAACACTGAGGGCACCCCCACCCAAAGATGGGGACACCGAGAGGACGCGGGGAAACCTGTCCCTGCAGACGCAGACGGCCCCTGCTGCCGGGGGCGCCGGGCCTGGAAGGAGTCCCAAGGGAGGGGTTTGGGGTGCTGGTGCAGGAGGGCCTTGCTGCCGGCTCTGAGGGACCCGGCTGAACCCAGCGGAGCTGGCCCCAAAGTAGAGCCCTAGCCAAGAACTGGGTCCAGAGACACCGACACCCCCAGCCTTACTCCTTGCTGTGGCTACTCTTTGTTCCATCACTCCGGGTTCTACAGTCTGGAACTTTGTCCTGGGCCACATGTGGGCTTCGGAGACCCGGTATGACCCGGCTCTGGCCTGGCCAGGCTAAGTGACCCGGGGTGGGTTGCTTGGCCCCACCCCAGCCCGAGTCCTCAGTGGTAAGCTGGACAGTGATGCACCATCTTTGGGGGTAGGGGGCCAGGGGACATGAATAGAGGGGACATGTGAGGTCTCCATCACCATGATGGCCCACCCCTCCTGACCCCCAAGCCCCAAGCCCTCTCCTGCAACCTGGCAGCTTCCCTCCCTTGGAGTGCCGCCTGGGCCTGTCTGGGGTGTCCCCCTCCGGGCAGACCCTGTGCCCCCTCCCAGCCCTGAAAGGAAACCCCTGCCAGGAAGAGGCAGCTAGGCCAACCGAGATGGCCAGCATCCAGGGACCGGGCGAGGGTGGCCATGGAGGCTCAGCATTCTCTGCCCAGAACAGTTGGACGCTGGTGTGTGTCCACTACCCACCCCGCCCCCACCAGGCCTCTACTGCACAGTGAGGTCTGGGTGCCCACCTGGAGCTGGGAGCCAGCTACGTCTGCACACCAACCCCATGGCCCTCTGAGGTGGCTCCTAACCCTAATTCACACCCAAGAAACTGGCCCAAGGAGATAGGCACAGGGGCCACGCGCCAGAGGCCACAGCCCTGCAGGCCTGACGTGCCCCGTGGGCTGTGGAGCAGGGCGCTCGAGTGCCAGCTGTGTGTAATCCCACCGCCCTGTCCAGGGCTGCCGAGACCCATGGGCGTTTGCATTTGGGCTGCGACAGAAGGAAAAACAAGGTGCAGTGTCTTGGGCATGTAGAAAGCGCTCAACCAAGATTTGCTAAACAAGCAGGTGCCAGCTTGTAGACAGGGTGGCTGCATGTCCTGGCTTGCCTGGGACAGTCCCGGTGTATGCTGGGTTCTGGCTTCACAATCCGTAGCGCCACCTTAGTGCTGCAGAGTGACCCGCCTGGGCAGTAAGTTCTATGGCCACCCACTTAGAGGGCAGCAGGTTGTTGCTCTTCCACTCTGGGAACCTTTTATTTCCACCCCTAGCTCTGTGCCTGGCAATTGCAAGGACTCAACCCATTCCAGAAAGACTGAGTGCAGGTAATGCATCGTGCACATCACGAAGGCTGCCCTCCTGGGGTGTCCATTCTACTGGGGGAGGCAGACCATGGACAAGTAAGTACCTGATGTATCAGAGACAAAGAAAGCCAGGAAAGGGGGATGAGGAGAGTGGGTGCAGCTTTATAGAGAATGGTTAGGGAGAGCCTCCCCAAAAGGTAACATCTGGCCAAGATCAGCAGAGGTGAGGGAGTGAGGCAGGCTTTCCAGGCAGTGGCAGCTGCCCTTCAAAGGCCCTGAGGAGGGCGGTGCGGCTGGTGCAGCGTGGTCAAGGAGAGCGCAGGGGCAGGGGTGCAGGCAGTGCAGGCTTCATCGCTGCCACGAGGCTGGCCTTGGCTCTGCAATAGGGAGCCCTTGAGGGTTCTCAGCGGAGGAGGGACTGCTGACTACGCAGGGAGGAGGCTGTTCATCTAGTGCCAGGGTTGCCAAACTTTCTCCGTAAAGGACGGGATGGCAAATATTCTGGTCTTGCCCACTTTGCCTTGGTGTTCCAATAAAACTCTGTTTAGGACACTGCATTTGAATTGCATTATTATTTTCACACGTCGTGAAATATTATTCTGATTTCTTTCCCCAATCATTAAAAAATGCAACGCATTCTTAGCTCACCCAAACAGAGGCAGAGGTCTGGCTTGGGCCTGCCGCCATCGCTAGCCAGCCCCTAGCGCAAGCAGCGTGGACGTTCTTATGAGCCAGGCAGCATTCCAGGACCTGGGGTCCCCCAGCGAGAAGAAAGACACCGGGACCTGCTCCGAGGAGAGTGGCTGGAGGGTGTGAGAAGACCGCCTGGCCCCGGCCCGGGCCGGGGAGGCCAAGGGGGCTCGCCTGGGGGCTACAGCCGGCAGACCAGCGGGGCTGTGAGCCCGTAGCTGCTGGAGACTGCCTTCCTCAGCAGCACGCCAAGATCCGGCAGGTGAACGTGTTTGTTTCATTTCGTGCAACAAGCTGGGGCCTAAACGGGGTCACAGAGGAGGGGCCTCTGGGCCGCGCTGTGACCCGGCAGGTTTTGCCCGCAAACTCCGGCCTTACACAGCCGCGCCTGTGCCCGGCCACGCGGGAAAGGCCCCAGCGCGGGGCTGGCGGGGCCCGGGGCGCCAGCCTCGCTCGCAGCCCACCTGCGTCCCGCCCCCGCCGCGGCAGCCCGGGGAGGCGCCCGCGCACAGCCGGCGCCCGCCGGGCCACGGTCCTGCCCCACGAAACGGGGCGCGCGCGGGGAGCCACGCGGGACGGCCCCGCGGCGCGCATGCGCGGC
>JAKSZT010000088.1:1082885-1180700 GCA_026826555.1 Tolypeutes matacus | reverse complement strand
CGGCCCGCTGACAGCTGGCGCGCGGCCGAGGCGCCCGGAGACCCGCGCCCGCCGGGCCGGCCCCCGAGGGGCGCGCGGCGTGGGCTGCGGGCTTGGGGTTTGTTGACAAAACCCCTAAAGTGCTGGGAAGTTCGCCCGCGACGTCGAGCGCGGCGCGGGGCGCCCTAGGGGAGCCGCTGCTGCTCGGCGGGAAGTTTCCCAGCCCGCGGCGCGCCCGAGGCTCGGCCGTGGGCTGTGGGTCGCCGCGGCGCGCGGGGCCGGGGGCGGCGGAGGTGAGGGCTCGGTGTCGGCCTGGGGCCCGCGGCGTGCCAGGCGTGCCGTCTCCGCGCCTCGCCCACTAGTGAGTTGCGGGCTCCTTCGACGTATATTTTGTTTTCCTTTACATCTCCAGTAAGGGATTTAAATATGTTTGGGCAAACAGATGGCGACAAGACCGGTACTCCGCGCTTTGGGGTCATTGTGGGTTCTGCTACGTCCATTCACATATAATAAAAATATAAGTTTAGTTGGAAATCTTGATGGCTAGTTTTTTCCAATTGCAGTGTTTTTTCTAGACCCAAGCGAGCTTGCAGTCGTTTCATTTGCTTGGTCTCTTTTTGTGTGGCCCACTCCTCCCCTGGCCCTGCCACCCCCTGGGGTTTTCTTCCCGTTCTGGGTGATTTTAACTAGCCAGGGACACCCTGGAGATAGCTCCGTGCCTCGCGCCGCCATCAGGAGAGGCTTCTGTTGGCATTCCGGCGTTTGCAGAAAGAGAAGTTATTTGCTGTGAAGCTGGGTGTGACTGGGTTAAGGGCACGCTTTACAAAGCCCACCTTAGGCATTCAGGCGGCTGAAGTAGGCTAAAGTAAGAGCATCCAGCCCCCTTCTCTGTAGAAATATGAATGTGTGATTTGTCTCCTCTCTGTGTCATGGTGATAAAATTAGGGGACTAGGCAGGATTTAGTTGGGCCTAAAAAAATGTCTTTGCTGTAGATAAACCAACTTTCACTTGCTAATTTCAATTACTAAATGAAGTTATCTTGCAAAAGGAAACTGCTTGCAGGAGTTTGACTCCATACTCTGAGGAAGTCCATACAGGGATTCACACTTCCTGCCATTCTTAAACAGAGTATATCCGTATCTGCTTGTCTCAGGAGAAGATCTGGCACAGGTTAAGAAATGGCTCGTTACTCGGAATCTTCTAGGAGGAGGACAGCCTCCTGTGTTGAGAACAGGTAGACTCTTGAGTCCCCTGACAGGTGATCGCCGTGCCCTCCCTGCCCCCAGTGTGCAGTTTCTTCCCGGTGATTCCTGCCTGCCGTGGTTGATGTTTGGAAGTGAACACTCTGCTCTTGAATGTCACACGCACCTGAGGAGTGTGTGTGAGCTGTGCAAAGACTGTTCCTAACACCTTGGAGAGAGGTTTCTGGTCAGTTCTTTGTGTGGGCACTATTTACTGAGTGGAAGAAATGGGCGTATGTGTTTGTATTTTTCAGATCCCTGCCCGGCATGTCGTCTGGAAAGTGACTGGAGCTGGCTCGTGCAGCTGCTGAAGGGTGAGGACCGGCAGGTGTCCTGGGCGGTGCGGCGGCCCCTTCCCTAGGCCCCTGGCGCCCGAGCGCCTGGCCCCGCCGCCCCCGCAGCAGGTGGCAGCAGGTGGCAGCAGGTGAGTGCCACGGCTCTCTCTGGTGAGGCCCGGGGCCCTCGCCTGCCTGCCGTTTCCTCTGCACCCAACAGTTTCATGCATGGAGCCAGCAACTGTCATTCCCCACCTGCACGCGGACGCCCAGGTCCTTCCTTAAGAACTTGGGGGCCTCAGGAGCCTGCTGTTCTTCACTTTTCTGTTCTCCTGAATTCGGCATCTGGGAAAGGTGGCTGTAGCCCTTCGCGGTCTTGAGCAGCTCTTTTCGGGGCCTGCTGGCTTACAGCTGATTTCCCAAGGTTCACAGCACTTCCCAAGGCTTGGGGTTTTCTCCATCCCTGGCTTCTGTGTTCTTTTCCTCCCTCACCCCACTTTTCATCACCGAGGTGTTTTTTTTTTGTTGTTTGTTTTGTTTTTTTTTTTTAGATTTTATTTATTTATTCATTTATCCCCCCCCCCCCCCCGCCCGCGCTCCCCGGGGCAGCCAACCACGCCGCACGGGCAGGCCCGCCCCCACCAGGAGGCCCCAGGAACCGAACCCGGGGCCTCCCACATGGCAAACGGGAGCCCCACTGACTGAGCCACAGCCGCCTCCCTACCGAGGTGTTTTTGTTTTTGTTTTAATTGAGGTGAAATTCACATGACATAAAATTAACCATTTTAACGTGAATAATTCAGTGGCATTTAAGTGCATGTCATTATATTGTGCAACTACCACTTCTGTCTAGTGCCAGACATTTTCATCATCCCAAAGGAAACCCGCATCCATTTAGCAGTTGCTTAACATTCCTCCCTCCCCTCAGCTCCAGCCCAGGCAACAGCTAGCTGCATTCTGTCTCGAGGGATTTACCTCTTCGGGACATTTCATACAAATGGAATCATGCAACACAGGACCTCTTGAATCTGCCTCTTTCACTCAGGGTGATCCACATTGTAGGATATAGCAATACTTCATGCCTTGTTGTGGCTGAAAAATATTCCACTGTATGAGTAGGCCACATCTTGGTTATCTGTTCACCTTGGGTTGCTTTCCTTTTGGCTATTGTGAATAGTGCTGCGATGAACGTGAATGTTTAAATATCTGTTTGAGTCCCTGGTTTCAGTTCTTTTGGGTATATATTTAGAAGTGGGATTGCCGGGCCATGTTGTAATTCTTTGCTTAAGTTTTTGAGGAACGACCAAATTGTTTTATACCATGGCTGCCTCATTTTACATGCCCACCAGCAATGTACAAGGGTTCCTGTTTCTCCACCTTCTCGCCAGTACTTGTTATTTTCTGTTTTCTTTTAAATAGCCGTTCTGGTGGGTGGGAAGCAGTGTCTCCTTGTGGTTTTGACTCGCGTTTCTCTGACAGCCAGTGATGTGGAGCAGCATCTTTTCGTGTGCTTGTTGGCCATTTGTGTCTTTGGAGATGTGTCTGTTCAAGACCTTTGCCTTTTTTTAGTCAGGCTGTTTGTCCTCTTGTTGAGTTGGAAGAGTCCTTTGTATGTTCTAGATATTAAACCTCTTGCAGATACGTGATTTGCAAATATTTACTCCCATTCCACAGGCTGTCTTTTCACTTTCTCGATAGTGTTTTTGGTGCACGAAAGTTTTTAATTTTGAAGAAGCCCAGTTTGTCTACTTTTTTCTTTTGCCTCTTGTGCTCTTGGTGTCATGTCTAAGAACCCACTGTCAAATCTAAGGTAAAGATTCACCCTTCTGTATTCTGCTAAGACTTTTTTTTTTTTTTTTTGGCGTACCCGGAACCGGGGCTTGAACGCGGGAACCTCCTATGTGGGAAGCTGGCATTCACCCAGTGAGCCACATTGGCTCACCTGAGTTGGTTTTTTTGTTTGTTTGATTCTTGTTTGTTTTTGTTTTTAGGAGGCACTGGGAACCAAACCTAGGACCTCCCATGTGGGAAGCAGGTGCTCAACTGCTTGAGCCACCTCTGCCCCCCTCTTCTAAGGCTTTTGTAGTATTAGCTCTTATGTATAAGTCATTGACCCATTTTGAGTTAGTTTTTTTTTTTTTTTTTTTTTTTAATACCAGGAGGTCCCGGGGATCGAACCCGGGTCCCTCCATATGGGAGATGGACACCCAACCAGTTGATCCACATCCGACCCCGTTGAGTTAGTTTTTGTATATGGTGAGAGGTAGGGGTCTAACTTCATTGTTTTGCGTGTGGATATCCAGTTTTCCCAACACTATTTGTTGAAGATGGTATTTTTCTTTTACCATTGAATGGTTTTGTCACCCTTGTCGAAAATCAGTTGGCCGTGGATGTGTGAGTTTATTTCTGGACTCTCACTTCTGTTCCATTGGTCTTTATGTCTGTCCTTGTGCCAGAACCAGGTGTGGTTTTGATTGCTGTAGCTTTGTAGTTTGTTTGGTTTTTTTTTTTTTTTAAGATTTATTTATTTATTTATTGCCACGCCCCCCCCCCCTTGTTGTTTTGCGCTCACTGTCTGCTCTCTGTGTGTTCTTCTCTTTAGGCGGCACCGGGAGCCGATCCTGGGACCTTCCGGAGTGGGAGAGAGGCGCTCAATCTCTTGCGCCACCTCAGCTCCCAGGTCTGCTTCGTCTCTTATTGTCTGTCCCCTGGGTCTCTTTGTTGCACAGGCCAGCACTCTGTGTGGGCCAGCTCACCTTTTCACCAGGAGGCCCCGGGAATCGAACCCTAGACCTCCTACATGGTGGGCGGGAGCCCGATCGCTTGAGCCACATCCACTTCCCTGTTGTTAGTTTTGAGATCAGGAGATGTGAGTCCTCCAGCTTTGTTGTTCTTTTTCATTGTGTTCTGACTATTTTTGGCCCCTGGCAATTCCATATAAATATGAGGATCAGCTTTTCCGTTTCTGCAAAAAGGCCGCTGGACCGTTGAGAAGCGTTGCCTTGTGTCTGGACTGTCCTAAGGCTTACTCTGCTAGTCCGGGAGCAGCACGGGATGGCTTTGCATTTATTTAGGCGTTCCTGAGCTCTCAGCAGCTTTGTGGTTATCAGTATACAATTCTTTCACGTCTTTGCTTAGACTTCCCCTAGGCATTTCATTCTCTTGGATACTATTGTAAATAGAATTGTTTTCTTTATTGCCTTTTTAGATTGTTTATTACTGGTGTATAGAAAACCAACAGATTTTTTTTTCACTTTTATTTTTTAAAAGCTACTTTGATTACATAACCAATTGATTTTTTTTTGTATGTGGACCTCATATCCCCCAACTTTGCTCAATTCCTTTAGTAGCTTTAGTAGCTTTCTTACAGACCCTTCAGGATTTTCTGTGTATAGACTCAAGTCGTCTGCGAATAGAGATCATTTTACTTCTTCCTTTCCAATTTGGATGCTTTTGATTTCTTCTTCTTGCCTCACTGCTCTGGTTAGAATTTCTGTTACGGTGCTGTATAGCGGTGATGACAGTGGGCGTCCTTGTCTTGTTCCTCATCTTAGAGGGAAAGTTCTCGGTCTCTTACCCTTGAGAATGGTGCTAGCTGGGGGTTTTTCATCAATGCCTTTGTCATGTTGGGGGCGGCCCTTCTATTCCTGCTCCTCCGAGTCGCCTAGGTTTTTGTTCATTCTGTCATACCTCGTGTCCCTTGTTTGCTATTAATCTGACATGTGCTGTTGGTAGTTCAAATTCTGAAAGGCTTTGCTAGGCACGAAGTCAGTCTTCTTTCTGGTGCCACCTGTTTCTGAGGAGGAGGGGACTCTGGGCCGTGGGGTCAGTGCTGTGAGGGGCAGGGGTGCCTAGCTGTGCTGGGGCCTTGGTGCGTCTCTGGAGCGGGTGGCTGTGGTCACTTTCAAGGAAGTCCCAGCCCTTGGGGACCTGCAGTGGTAGTGCGGAGGTGACGTGTGGTTGTGCCCAGGGCAGCCTCCTGGAGGGGCCGAGGCCCCAAGATGGGGAGGGGCAGGGTGTGGTGGGAGGCGGCCTCCACCTGGCTCCGCCTCAGGAAAGCCCTCTCCCCAGGCTCTGCGGGGGGTGGTTTGGGGGTTCAGTAGGCAGAGAGGAAATGCCAGCAAGGGCTGCGCTGTGTGAACCAGCTGTGCCCTGGCTCCTTCTGGCTGCGGCCCCCTCCTTGCACCCTCCCCAGCCCAGGCGGGCAGAGCAGTCCCTTGGCCGGTGGACCAGGGGCCTCTGGGCATGGCTGGACGTGCTGCTGCTCCACCTCCCCAGAGAGCAACCGGCCGAGTCCCACTCAGAGCTGCAGCTACCGGCAGGCTCCCCTTGGTGGCCCAGGCTCCTCCCGCCTGCTGTGGAGAGAGCCGTGTCGTGCTGGTGTGCCATTCCGGAGGAGTCCCGTCAGAGGAGCCACGTTCCACGGGCTGGAAGCAAAGGCTTCAACAGCTTTCACCACGGTGTGATTTCAGTGCTTTGCCTGCTGGGACCACCTTGTTCCCAGAGGAAAAGGTCCATGGGACGTGGCAGGGGTTAGGCAAAGGGGGCCCCCAAATGGTGTGAGTAGAACAATCCAAATAGCCCTGGTATGTGACCCGAACATTTCAGGAACAGAACAGGGACCAAATGACCTTAACGTGGTCTGTTTGCTTGCTTAGGAATGTGCTTTGTTTCCAAGGTAGCCTTATCAGGGTTTTTGACCGCATCTCATGGAAATAGCTCTGTCTAGGCTTCTGAAGTTTAACTCTTAGCTGCTGTCGTTGGCTTTTAACTTTGGGTCCTCCAACTCAGTTTAGCCCAATATTGTATTAGTTTTTCTTTATAGGGCACCATGGCTTGGCTGGAATTTCTGGCTTTGAGGCAGTTGAAAACACCAGGGAACTGATGGTATTGCTCCCCTAGAATGTGTCAGTTTTGGTTGTACACATTCAGGATGTGTCAGGGTGCTCTCAGTTACAGAACGGATCTTTATTTATACAAGCTCCATAGGAAAGCCTGGCTCTCCCAGGGTCAGGCAGGCCAGGGGCGTAGGTGGCAGACTCTTTCATTCATTGTGGATACGTGACAGCTGGCACAGAGCACGTGTGCTTTGAGCTGAAAGCAAATGTATATAGTTTAAAACTGTGCGTTATGAAATATGGAATTTTCTGTCTTGCAGAAGAGTTGAAAGCAGTACTTGGTGCACCTCCATCTTTGACCCTGTCCCTGTGATTGTGGCTGCCTGGCCATCTGGCTTTTGCTGGACTTTTTCAAAGTAAATGATAGATAATGGCACGTCACTTCTCAGTGTTCTTTTCTCCTACATAACCACAGTGTTGTCATCAATAACATTTAAGAAAAATAACAGTAATCACTTCATGTCATCCAGTAAGCTGGTCCATAGTCATATTTCCCCTTTTGTCCTGCAAATGTTTTTAGTAACTTTTTTTCAAGCCAGAATCTAGGCTAGGGTCATGAATTGCATGGTCTGTTATGTCTCTTTAGTCCCTTTTATTCTTTAACAATACTCCCATCTCAACTTAATTTTTTCTGTGCAGTTGACCTACTTTCCTTCCTTCCTCCCTCCCTCCTTTCCAGTATTTCACAAAAGAAATCATATAGTATTTGTTCCTTTATGTCTGGCTTATTTCACTCAGTGTGACATCTTCAGGGTTCACTCATGTTGTAGCAGGTACCAGCACTTTGCTTCTTTTTATGGTATTTCATTGTGTGTATATAACACTTTCTCCAGTCATCTGTTGATGGATTGCTTCCACTTTTGGCTATTGTGAATAATGCTGCAATGAAAGTCCTCACTTTCAGTTTTTTTGGGGTGTACACCTAGGAGTGAAATTGTTGGGTCATATGGTAATTCTCTGTTTAATTTTCTGAGCAACCATCAAACTGTTTTCCACAGTGGCTACACCATTTTACATTCCCATCAACAATGTACAAAGGTTCCTATTTCTCCATATCTTTGTCAACACTAATTTTCTGGGTTTTTAAAAATTATTTTTGGTAATAGCCATCCTAGTGTATGTAAAGTGGTATCTCATTGTGTTTTTTGTTTTTGTTGTTTTTATTTTAGGAGGTACTGGGGATTGAGCCGGGACCAGGCACTCAACCACCGAGCTACACCCACTCCCCCTCTTTGTTGTTTTAATCTGCATTTTTCTAATGGCTATTGAGGTTGAGCATATTTTCATATACTTACTGACTTTAAAGATCTTCTTTAGAGAAATGTCTATTCAGATCCTTGCCCTTTTTTTTTTTTTTTCACTTGTTTTTTAATTGGGTTGTTTGTCTTTTTGTTGTGGAATTGTAGGAGTTCTTTATGTATTCTGGATATTAAACTCTTATTAAATATAAGGTTTTCATATTTCTCCTGTTCTGTAGGTTGGCTTTTCCCTTTCTTGCTAATGTCCTTTGCACAAAAGTTTTTTATTTTGATGCAGTCCATTTTTTCTATTTTTTTCTTTTGTGGCTTATTCTTTTGGTGTAGAATCTAAAAATCCAATGTTTACTATATGGTCCTGAATGTATTTTCCTGTGTTTCACTGTAAGAATTTTATAGTGTTAGCTCTTATATTGCATCATTGATCCATTTGGAATTAAGTTTTGTATATAGCGAGATGTAGGGATCCACATTCTTTTGCATGTGGATTGCCAGTTATGACGCTACCATTTCTTTTTTTTTTTTTTTTTTTTTTTTTACCGGGAGGTCCCGGGGATCAAACCCCGGTCTCTCCATATGGTAGACGGACGCCCAACTTCTTGAGCCACATCCGTTTCCCACCATTTCTTGAAGAGACTTTTCTTTCCCAGTTGAATGGACATGGCTCCCTTGTTGAAGATCAGCTGGCCCTAGATGTGTTAATTTACCTCTAGACTCTCAAGTCTATTCCATTTGTCTTGATGTCTAGCCTTATACCAATACCACACTTTTAATTATTGTAACTTTGTAGTAAATTTTTAATCAGTAAATGTGAGTCCTCCAACTTTGTACTTCTTATTCAAGGTTTTTTTTGGACTATTTGGGGCCCTTTGTAATTCCATATGAATTCAAGGTTCACCTTTTCCACTTCTGCAAAAAAGGCTGCTGGAATTTTTATAGGGATTGCATTGAATCTGTAGATCGCTTTTAGGCTATTCTGACATCTTAACAATGTTAAGTCTTCCAATCCATGAACACAGGGTGCCTTCTCATTTATTTAGATCTTAAGTTTTTTCAGCAGTGTTTTATAGTTTTCACAGTGCAAAACATTCACCTCCTTGGTTAAATTTATTCCTAGGTATTTTTCTCTTTTAGCTGTTATTGTAAATGGAATTTTTTCCTGATTACCTTTTCGATTGCGCGTTACTGATGTATAGGAACCCAACTGATACCAGCATATTTGCCTTGTATCCTGCAACTTTGATGAATTTGTTCCTTAGCTTGGGTAGCTTTCCTGTGGATTCTTTGGGATTTTTTGTATATAGAATTATGTCATGTGCAAATAGGGGTAATTTTACTTCTTCCTTTCCAATTTGGTTGCCTTTTATTTCTTTCTTTTGCTTGATTGCTCTGGGTTAGAAATTCCAGTACAGTGTTGAATAACAGTGGTGATAGTGGGCATCTTTGTCCTGTTCCTATGTTAGGGAGAGAAAGCTTTCAGTCTTTGGCTATTGGGTGTGATATTTGTTGTGGGTTTTTCATAAATGCCCTTTATCATGTTGAGAAAATTCCCTCTCAGTCCTGATTTTCTGAGTGTTTTTATCATGAAAGGATGTTTGGTTTTGTCAAATGACTTTTCTGCATCAACTGAGATGATCTTTTGGCCTTCATTCTATTTATATAGTGTTTTACGTTGATTGGTTTTCTTATGTTGAACCATCCTTGCATTCCTGGAATAAATCCCATTTGATCATGATGTATAATTCTTTTAATATACGGTTGGATTCGGTTTGCCAGTGTTTTGTTGAGGATTTTTGTATCTATGTTCATAAGGGATATTGGTCTGTAATTTTCTTTTCTTTTGCTGTCTTTATCTGTTTTTGGTATCAGGATAATGCTGGCTTTATAGAATAAGTTAGGAAGTAAGCCCTTCTATTCTATTTTTTGGAAAAGTTTGAGAAGGATTTTTTTTTTTTAAGATTTATTTATTTCTTTATTCCCCGCTGCCCCACCCCCCACCCCCACCCCTTGCTGCTTGTGCCCATTTGCTAGGATTGGTTTTTTTAAATCTTCTTTAAATGTTTGGCAGAAAGCAGTGAAACCATCTGTCCTAGGCTTTTCTTTGTTGGGAGCTTTTTGATTTCAGATTCAGCCTGTTTGTTTGTGTTTTATGTTTCTTCTTGCATTGGATTAGGTGATTTGTATGTTTCTAGGAATTTGTCATTTCATCCAGGTTTTCTAATATATTGGCATATAATTGTTTATTGTACCCCTCTTATAGTCTTTTATTTCTGTAAGGTCAGTAGTAATGTCTCCACTTTCATTCCTGATGTTAGTTATTTGTGTTCCCTCGTTTTCTTCATCAGACTAAAGGTTTGTCAGTTTTATTGATCTTTTTAAAAACCCAATTTTTGTTTTTGATGATTCTCTATTACTTTTTTCTTCACTATTTCATTTATCTCTGCTATAGCCTTTGCTCTTTTCTTCCTTCTTCTAACTTTGGGTTTAGTTTTTTTGTTCTTGTTTTAGGTTTTTTTTTTGGTATTTTTTAAAAGATTTATTTATTTCTCCCCCCTCCTTGTTGTTTTGTGCTCACTGTCTGCTCTTTGTGTTCTTCTGTGTCTGCTTGTCTTCTCTTTAGGCGGCATCAGGAACCCATTCTGGGACCTTCCGGAGTGGGAGAGAGACGCTCAGTCTCTTGCACCACCTCAGCTCCCTGGTCTGCTGCAACTCTTATTGTCTCTCCTCTGTGTCTCTTTTTGTTGTGTCGTCTTGCTGCACCAGCTCTCCATGCAGACCAGCACTCCACATGGGCCAGCTCTCCACTCGGGCCAGCTCACCCCGCGGACCAGCTTGCCTTTCACTAGAAGGCCCCAGGAATCGAACCCTGGACTTCCTATATGGTAAACAGGAGCCCAATCACTTGAGCCACATCCGTTTCCCTGTTTTAGGTTCTTTAGATGTGAATTAGGTTATTGATTTGTAGTCTTTTTTTAGTGTAAGCATTTAGTGCTATAAGTTTCCTTCTGCCCACTGCCTTCCTGAATCCCATAAGTTTTGGTGTGTTGTGTTTTCGTTCATCTCAGGATATTTCTGATTTCCTTTGTGTTTTCTTCTTTGAATTTAAGAATGTGTTGTTTAATTTACACATATTTATACATTTTCCAGTTTTCCTTCTGTTAATGATTCCTAGCTTTATTCCTTGTGGTCTGAGGCGATACTTTGAATGATTTCAATATTTTTTAGTTTGTTGAGAATTGATTTGTTGCCTAACTCATGGTCTATCTAGAAAATGTTCCACGGCACTTGAGAAGAATGTATATCCTGCTGTTGCTGGGTGGAGTGTTCTACACATGTCCATTAGGTCTAACTGGTTAATAGTGTTGTTCAAGTCCTCTGTTTCCTCACTGAGCTTCTGTTTAGATGTTCTCTCCATTATTGAAAGGGACATACTTGAAGTCTCCAACTATTTTTTTTTTTTTTTTTAATTGTAAAACTATTTCTCCTTTCAGTTCTGTCAGCTTTTGCTTCATGTATTCTGTTGTGAGGTCCATATATGTTTATTATAATTATATCTTCTTCTTGGATTGAACGTTTTATCAGAATATAATGTCCTTTTCTATGTCTTATAATCTTTTTTGACTTTAAAGATTATTTTTGTCTGACAATAATATATCCACTCCTGCTCTCTTTTAATTACTGTTTGCTTGGAATATTTTTTTCCACCCCTTTACTTTAAATCTCTTTGTGTCTTTGTACCTAAACTGAGTCTCTTGGAGTCAGCAAATAGATGAATCATACTTTTTCATTCAGTCTATCTATATCTGCTTTATAATAGGAGAGTTTAGTAGGTGGACATTCAAGGTAATAACGAAGGAGAAAGAATTTACTTTCTATTTAGCTATTTGCTTTCTGAATATCTTGTATGTTTTTGTTCAATTACTCCATTACTGCCATTTTTGGGTATTTAATTGCTTTTTTGCACTGTACCATATGGATTCTCTATATGTTTTATTATTTTATTAGTGGTTTCCTTTGTAATTACAATGTCTGTCTTAAACTAATACAATATAGTTTGGCTAGTACTAACCTAGTTTCAGTACTATCAAACTCCGTATCTCCATCCTTTCCCCTTTGTATTGCTGTTGTTTCATATTACACCTTTGTTCATTGTCTATTAACATAGGTTTATAATGTTGTTTTACTCATTTGTCTTTTAAGTCCTGTAGGGGGAAAGCAGTTATGAATCCAAAGTACAATAATACAGGATTTTTTTTTTTTTTTTTTTTTTTTAAAGATTTTATTTATTTATTCATTTATCCCCCTCTTGCTGCCTGTGCTCGCTGGGTCAGCCAACCACGCCGTGTGGGCGGGCCTGCCCTCACCAGGAGGCCCCAGGAACCGAACCCGGGCCCCCCATATGGTAAACGGGAGCCCCACTGATTGAGCCACAGCCGCTTCCCAATAATACAGGATTTTTATTATCTATGTAGTTAACCATACCAATGTACTTTATTTTTTCTAATGGCTTCTGGTTCTAATGGCTTCTGTTCTTTTATTTTAGTCTGAAGGACTCCCTTTAACATTTCTTGCAGGGCAGGTTTTCTGATAATTTAACTTGTTTAGCTTGGTTTTTGCTTGGTTTTTGTTTGTTTGTTTATCTATAAATGTCTTATTTTCTCCTTCAGTTTTGAATGAAAAATTTGCCCCATATAGAATTCTGGGTGATAGTTTTTTCCTTTTAGGTCTGTAAGTATTTCATTCCACTGTCTTCTGGCCTCCATAGTTTCTGATGAGAAATCTGCTGCTAATCTCTCTGGGATCCCTTGCATGTGCCAGGTCACTTTTTACCTGCTGCTTTCCAAGTCCTCTCTCTGCCTTTGTGTTTTAACAGTTCTGCTGTACCATGTCTTGGTATATAAAACTCTTTGAATATATCTTGCGTAGAATTCATTGAACCTTCTGGATGTGTCCATTTATGTCTTTCATCGGATTTGTGAAGTTTTCAGCCACTGTATCCTCTAATACTACTTCTGTCCCATTCTCTCTCGTCCTTCTGGGACTCCAGGGGTGCACATGTTGGTTTGCTTGATGGTGTCCCACAGGCCCCTCAGGGTCTGGTCATTTTTCTTCATTTTTTCTTTATGCTCCTCACACTGGATAATTTAAATTTTCTTGTCTTTAATTTGGCTGTTCCTTTCTTCTGCATGTTAGATCTGCTGTTGAATCTGTTTAATCCATTTTTTTTTTTTTTTCATTTCAGTTACTGTATTTTGCAGTTCCAAAATTTCTCTTTGATTCCTTTTATTAATTTCCATTTCTTCATTGTTCTGATGAACAAGGATCTTTAGTTCTTTGTTTATGGATGCCTTTGCTTGGTGAACAAGTTTAAGACAGTTGACTTAGTGTTTTGACTAATAGTCCCAATGGATGGGCTTCCTCAAGAATGGTTTCTGACAAATTCGCCTGTGAATAGTCCATACTTTTCTGTTCCTTTGTGAGTTTCACAATTTTTTGTTTGAGTACTGCACATTCTGAGGATTAGTTCTTTTTTTGGTTTGTTTTTTGTTTTTGTTTCTTATTCTTTCTTTTCTGGGTATTATCTTGTTATTACCCTGGACATCTGTTTCTTCTAGTCTTCTGGGATTGCTAGTTTTGCTGTTGATAGCTGGAGTTGTTAATTTGTGACTTTTCCAAGTATTTTTGCTCCCAAACGGGGAATGGAAAGAGAAAATTAAAAAAAAAGAAAAAGAGCTCCTGCCTCTTGGAGACTCTGCTGCCTTTCCCTGAATGGGTTGGAACAATGCCCCCCCCCCCCGGCCCCCAGTGAGCTGAAGCTGCTGTTCCGAGGCAGTGGCAGCGACCAGACCACACGCCCCTTGTTTCGGAGGCCGAGGTCCTCACGGCCCGTCGCGGTCCAGCTGCGCCAGGAGCCGGGACTGCAGTCCCCACTGCACCTGCCACGCGGCTTGGGGAAGCGGCTGGTGGCCGCTGCAGGGAGGACAGAGCTCACGGGTCTTTTCCTCAGTTTACCAGCCTCCCCAGATGCTGCCCCGGGTTCCCCTAGACCCCAGAGTTCACGTAGCTGATTCAGACGCTCTGCCAGGTCAGAGGTTGCTTTGGTGGAAGGACTGGTTCCTGGTGTGTCCGACTGGGCCAGTGGTCTTGGACGAGCCGTGTTCTGTGTGTGCTGCTGTTGCCACACGGCGTCGCCTGCTTGGTCTGGGCCCCCTGCACATGGTGCGACTTGGCAGGGAGGCCTTGATTGGGCCTGGGCAGCAGGCTTTTGGCACTGACTCCTGGGCAGTGCTGTGTCCTCTTGTTGCATGCATCATGCGGGCTGTCGTGATGCTGGCATTGATTACCTGCAGTTAGGAATTGATCGCTGGGGTGATGTTTTGTGACCACGCAGAAAACCTGTTCCCCATCCACCTTCCACCTGGCACATTTGTGGAGCCTTCCCCCAATCGGCTGTGCAGCAGGTGGGCACTCTCATCTTACCCACCTTCCTCCCACAGGAAGGCTTGAGCCTCCCTCTACGAGTCATTTTCAGAAGAAGGGTTGGTGTGATAGTTCACTCCGAAGTGGCTCATGTTTTTCTTTTTTCTTTTTAAGTACCTGTATAGACTGATGGGTTTTCATTTACTCACTGTATTATAACCAGTTAGTCTTGTGGCTTTGCTTTTACTTTCTGGTGCTCAGATAGTTTTAAATGTGATCAGTGGGAGCTTCCGAGCTGGCTTCTGTCTCTTGACTCAGCCTGTCGCCTTCCTGGCACAGCCTCCCAGGCTCACCTTTGCTGCCCTTCTCCGGCCTGCAGCCAGCCACCCGCCAGAGCGCTTCCCTTCTGTTTACCTGGAGACCTGGACCCTCGATACGCTCACAGACCTGGTATATTATTTCTTGTTGCCCTTTTGTTGGACAGTGCTACGGAATATATTTTTAAAACATTGTGAGTTCATACTTGTATTTTTAATACAAATTAGAAATTATTGGTTTTACTTAAATTCTTTGATTTTTTTTTTTCTCTTTTTCTTGCTCTGAAAATCTTGATTTTTAATACCATCAACAAAATTGCCTATTTGTTTTTTCTTTTGGTTTTCTTTTCTTTTTTTTTTTTGTTTCATCTTTTATTTATTTTATGTTAAATAGAAATAAAATAGATTTTAAATTATCACTAATGGCAGGGGGAACTCATAGATAGAACTGTACACCGGAAAAAAAAATGCTAATAAAACTATTTAGCAAAGTTTAAGGTGGTGTTTATTTAATTAAAAAAATTTTTTTAAATTCTTTCTGTCCTTAAAATATAACCCGTTTAAGATGAATAGTCAAAGTGTACTATATTTTAAAGTTACTTGAAAAATATTTTTTTCTCCGCGCAGTTATGTTGCCCATTTGATTTACAATTAGATTTGTTTCAGTTTGTTTTCAGATTTGGCATTTTCCTGGTTTTAATTTTATTTTACATATAAAATAATAGTCCAAAAATGAAAATTATAAAAGATACAGTCTCACCCCCATCCCGTCTCTCCCACTCTTTGTTCCTCTTTATAGCAGCCATTTTTATTTCAGCTTGATCCTGCAAAAATACGCAAATACACACACATTTATGACTCTGCTTGCCTTCCTTCCTGTCTGTCACAGAAGCGAGCAGGGATAGTTCACTTTACTTCCTGTCCAGCTTTTGATGGACAGGATGATTTCCAGTTTTTAACTTTTTTTATTATGAAACATCACACTCATAGGAATTCACATCTCAGTAAATCATCATACGGTGAAATGCCCTGACGTAGCCGCATGAGTATATCACAATAAATTGCTCCATCAGTAGCCAGTTTTTGGTCATTATGAACATGGCTGTGAAAAAGCTACGTCTCTTGCTCCAAGTGTGTAAGCTCCTCTGTCCAGCCTGGGAGTGGAGCCACGTGGTCACAGTGTAGGTTGTGCAGCTCGAGTAGCTGGTACCAAACCATTTTCCATACAGCACATTTTGCATTGTCAGGTTATTGTTTGTATTTTAGACTAGCCATTTCACAGAGTGTATGGTTGTGGCTTTAATTTGTATTTCCTTAATTTGTAATGAGGTTGAGCACATATCCATATGTTTATTGGTGTTTGGGTAGCCTGTTTTATGAAGTCCCTATTAAAGATTCTTGTCCTTTTTTCTAAATCTCTTATTCTTTGATGCTTGTTCTTTCCCTCTCAATTTTTCTTGAAGATCAGAGCTTTTTTTTTTTTTTTTTAAGTTTATTAATTTTATTGTGGTACAATTTATCCATCTTCCCCCTGTGGTTAGTGCAGTTTTGTCCTAAATCAAGTTATAATTTTCTGTATTCCTTATTGTTTTGCGTTTAGGTCGACTGTCTACCTAGAGTAGATCTTTGAGATGGTACAAGCGAGGGTCAAGTATTCTCCTTACCCTAGAGAGGTCTAATTGTCCTGACATAATTTACTGAGAAGACCATCCTTTCTCACTGCTCAGCAGCCTTGCAATTACAAAGAATAAGTATGTGCATATGTAGGGTCTGCATCTGTTTCTGGATTGTCTAGTCAGGCCTTGGTCTTTGGACACTTGGGAGCCTTTTTAAGTTGGCTCCTGGGTCCTTTTGACACAATTTTAGGAGTTTTTCGAAGGTTCTTTGCTATCTGGTATGCCAAGATGGTCTAGGCTCATCTTGTATTCTTCCTGCCCCAGACTTGGAGTAAGCCCCTGATCAAGAAGCCCTGGGCAAAAGACAAATGGCAAAGAAACACATGAAGAAATGCTCAACATCACTCATGATTAGGGAAATGCAAATCAAAACTACAATGAGATGTCATTTCACACCTATCAGAATGGCCACTATTAAAAAGACAGGGAACTACAAGTGTTGGAGAGGATGTGGAGAGATAGGAACACTTCTTCACTGTTGGTGGGAATGCAGGATGGCACAGCCACTGTGGAGGACTGTTTGGCAGTTCCTAAGGAAGTTGAATATAGACTTGCCACGTGACCCTGCAATACCACTACTGGGTATATACCCAGAAGAACTGAGAGCAGTGACACGAGCAGACATCTGCACACCGATGTTCATAGCCACATTATTCACCACTGCCAAAAGTTGGAAACAACCCAGGAGTCCATCAACAGATGAATGGATAAACAAACTGTGGTCTATTCACACGATGGAATATTATGCAGCTGTAAGAAGAAATGAAGTCGTAAAGCATATGGCAACATGGATGAACCTGGAGGACATTATGTTGAGCGAAGCAAGCCAGACACAAGAGGACAAATACTGTATGAATGTGTTACTTTGAACCAAATATATTGGGTAACATATTCATGTGATTAAAAAAAAAAAATTTTACATGTATCCAGTACACTTGAGAAATGTATGTTTTTATTCAACTGGGTTTTCATTTTAGTGTTTAACTGTTTATATTTTCAATTATTAAGTATACAAAATAAAATTAATAAGAAAATTTTAAAAGAACAAAGAAGCCCTAGGGAGTGAGTGCAGCTCAAGTGGTTGAGCACCTGCTTCCCATGTAAGAGGTCCCAGGTTTGATCCCCGGTACCTCCTAAAAACAAAACAAACAAAAAAACTCAGGAGAGCCGGTGTGGCTCAGTGGTTGCTTGAGCTCCAGCTTCCTACATACAAGGTCCTGGTACCTAAAAAAGAAAAAAAAGAAGAAAAAAAAAAGCCCTTGTTTCTTTGAGTGGGAAGTGATGTTTCAAACTGTATAATAAACCATATAACCTATATGCATGTCTGTTTCTCTGTCTCTCTCTCTTTACTGACTATAGCATGTTTGCTTAGGCTTTTTTTTTTTTTTTTTTTTTTTTTAATTAATTAATTTTTTTATTTTGTTTTTTTTTTTTTGTTCTTGCTTAGGCTTTTATGTTTGTTTCCTTCCACACTGAGAATCCTGGTTCTCAAAGACTGAAGATAACAGATGATTACGTAATTACTCATTTGCTTTATCTCTCACTAAACACATCACAATTTCAGAATAACAATGGTAATATGACTATTACCTGTATCATTATTGAAAAGTTAAAATATTGCATAAGTTCTTTCTGTTATCCTCTCATTCTTATTTATTGTTATACAGGATCTATATTGTAGAGCACATAGCTATTACCTACTATACACTCTCCTATAAACCCTCTTTTAGTCTTGGTTCTACAAGTAAATATTTATTAAATGCTTCAACCAGTCCTAATGTCAGTGTTTCTCTAGTGTTTTTGGTCGAGTCATCTTCTCTAGTATATTTCCTGACTTTTGCATATTGATAATAGTTTGCTGCCTTTACACTTGCAGGTCAGTTTGGATGGATATAAAATCTTTGGCTCACATATTCTTTCCTTAAGTGTCTTAAATATGTTATTCTTTTGTTTTCTAGCATAAAACATTGGAGTAATAAGTTAGTTTTCATTTAATTTGAAGGCATATTTTACTGGTATGTTTCCATTATAGAAATGCTTTTCTTTTTTTTTATGTAATTTTTTCTCTTATGATATCCTTTTGTGGGATTTTACGTTAATCCCTTTCTGATGCTTATTGTATTAGTTTTCTAGAGCAAGTATAATAAATTTCCACAAATTTAGTGGCTTAAAACAACATAGATTTATTATCTTTCAGTTCTGGAGGTCAGAAATCTAAAATACATCTCGGGTTAAAATCAAGGTGGTGGCAGGACTGGATTCTCTTCTAGAGGCTCTGGAGTGAATCTGTTTCCTTACCTTTTTACCTTCTAGAGGCTGCCCACATGCCTTGGCTTGTGGTCCCTTCCTCCATCTTCAAAGCCAGCAGTGTTGCATCTCTCTGACCCTTCCTCTGTAGTCACGTGAGTTTCTTCTGCTGTACTTTTCTACTTTTAAGGACTGTTGTGATTACACTGGGCTATAATTTCTTCAAATAGTCTTTCTTCCCTTTCTCTTTCTCTTCTCTTGGGATTCCCATTATGTATATGTTGGTAAACTTGATGGTGTCACTCAGGCCTCATGTATCTTCATCCTGTTTTTGCTCTGTTCCTCAGAATGGATAATTTCAATTGATCTATCTTCAAGTTCACTGATTCTCTCTTCTGCCAGCTTAAATCTGCTATTGAGCTCCTAGAGTAAATTTTTCATTTCAGTTACTGTACTTTACAACTCCGTAATTTCTATTTGGTTTTCTTTATAAATTCTTTTATTGATAATCTTCATTTGGTGAGATATCTTTGTCATACTTTTCTTTAGTTCTTTATATGTGGTTTGCTTTAGTTCTTTGAATATATTTATAATAGCTAAAGTGGGAAAATGTATCCAGGTAATTGCTGGACACAATACTTTGATTATATACCCTCAAGTCTAATGAAAAAAAATTGTAGATTAATACTGAACTCTAGTTTGGAAGCTTGCTTTTTCTTGGTAGTATGGGGTTAGGAATTCTTTTTTTTTTTTTTTTTTCTTTACCGGGAGGTCCTGGGGATCGAACCCGGGTCCCTCCATATGGGAGAAGGACGCCCAACCAGTTGAGCCACATCCGACCCCATGGGGTTAGGAATTCTGAAACCACTTCCTATGTATTGTATAACTGAGCAAATGAGTAAATCTGTTAAGGACAGTGGGATCCAGGCTTTTCACTATAGGAGAAAGAAGTTACAGATATGGAAAGGGAGAGCCCAGAACAATCCTGTGATGTTGGGTTGGAATTGGATTATTGGTGTGAACACATGGATTTTACTTGCACACAAACACATGTGTTTACACATATAGATACGTGTGTATATATATCTTAATTAATTATACTTACTATTTAGAGTCATAAAGGTGAATAGACATAACAGAGTCAACAAACATCCTACCCTAGCCTCTACAGAAAAATGCCAAGGTAATAAGAATATTCTTGGCAAAATTACAAACAAAAAAAAACAAAAAAACAAAAAAAAAAAATTACAAACAAGCAAGATCAGTCATGATCAAACTGTTAAGGTGGCTATAAAAAAAGGTGGAGAATGGCCATCAGGCAGCAATGACTCTGCAGAACTATGAAAAATTTTAATGAGGGTTAAAATGGTTCCCAGAATGAAGTCACCATACTGATGCATAAATCTAATACATATTTGGAAAGCAGCAGAACGAAGGTCCAAGGGAGTAATACAAAGTCATCTTCTCCCAGGTCATGTTTTTAATCACACTTTGAAGTAGCTCTTTTACATGACAATGCAACTGCAAATTCAGTAATACTTAGTCTTTTTTCTATATATAGACCATAATTATTCATAAGCAAATACTGAGAAATGTGAGGCCCACAATACTGTCACCAAATGAGAAATGTGGTAATTATTTTTTTCCGTATTAAAGAAAAGGGAAAAAGCCAATTTAGTTATGCCAAGTTGTTGCCCAGTGTACTGAGCAGTGGTGGGTGGGAGTCTTGGGCCTCAAAACCTTGAGGGGCTTCAAGGAGCCAAAGGGATCCTAGGGGATGCTTGGGGCATATTACTGAAGGGCATGGCTATTTTCCTATTTACCTTTTTTTCTTTTCCTAAGGAGCATTCCAGTATTTTCCCTCCAACTTAACCGTATTCTGACAAAAGTTAAATTTGCAATATTTAGCATTTTCATAACAGCCAATAGTGAAATTTTGTCTTCTGTTCTGCCCCTGAAACTTGTCCAGTAGAAGCAACCCCCACTGCATTGAACATTGTTAGACTAAGCCCTGTGGGGTCCCAGCTCCTGGGAGTGAGGTCTCTGCCCACAGACTGAAAGGGGACACCCACTGAGGGGACGATGGTGTAGAAGGAGAAAAAGTGCAAGCACAAAAATCTCGGCAAGTCATTTTACTTAAACGTATTTGGCCCAACTTAAGCTGTAGGTTAATTCCTGCAGATAAAGCGTTGGTTTTTGTTTGTTTGTTTGTTTTTAAGGCAATTCTAAAGTGGTTTTTCATGTTTTTTGTTTTTAATTATTGGTTTTTGGTTGTGGGTAAAATACACATAATATAAAAGTCATTTTAATGTCCACTAAGTGGACAGTTTTTTGACATCTAGTACATTGACAAGACTAATTTTCAAGACTATTTCCAGACTGTTTTCATCACCCCAAACTCCTACTCATTTGGCAACAACTCCCCCCTCCCCCTCCCCCACCCTTGGTAACCACCACTCTGCTCTCTCTCTCTTTGAGTTTGCTTATTCTAGGGATTTTGCATTTTAAAAATTACAGAATATTTGTCCTTATTCTGGCTTATTTCAGAAAGAAGCATGTTTCAGCATTTCACTTCTTTTTACGGCTAACACTCCATTGGCTAGATATTCCATATTTGTTTATCCATTCATCTGTTGATGGACGCTGGGCTGCTTCCATGCAGGTACAGGTGAGGTGCATTTGCCGCGCATCAGAGAGGGGAAGTAATTTTGGTGAGTGTGCTCGACTTTCCACAGACGCCTTGCGATTGGCATGTTCACGTGTTCACTCTTAAAAGCAAACACAAGGATAGATGACACGGAGTGGTGATGGCCTGCTGGGTGCCGTGCCCCCGGAGGCTGACGCCTTCTGTGCTGCCCCATCTGCAGCTGGAATGCGTTGACGGGTCCTTGTCCCGCCTCTAGGAGTGCCAGCACGGATCCACTTTTTCTCATTGACAAGCCCTTTCCTCCCACGGTACGCCTTCATCAGCCTGCTCAGTGGAGCATGTTGTTGATTTTTAGCTGGACGACCGGCCCCTTTCAGGTTGATGTGGTCATTCTCCGTCTTACTCCCTCCTTGGGCTTCTTGGTGGTGGTGGGAAGGCAGCCTGGAGCCGGGGAGTCGTGCTCTTGGCCTGCTGAGTCTTGGGTGCTTTCTTAGTTCACTTCATTGAAAGGGCCCAGAAGCACGCCAGCAATCATGAGCATGTCCAGCACCTCGTTCTTTATCCACATACTTACTGTTTTTATTACTCTTGTGGTCTTTTTGGAACCCTGAACTTTCAAATGGGATTATTTAATTTCTTCCTGAAGAACACCCTTTTGCATTTCCTTTAGTATAGATCACCTGATGACTCATTCTGTGTTCTGGTTTGTCTGACAATGTTTTTATCTCATATTTATTCCTGAAGGAATATGTTTATACTGAATTCTGTATTGGCTTTTATTTATTTATTTTAGCACTTTGAAGTTAGCATTACATTGTCTCCTGGCTTCCATTGGTTCTGTTGAAAAGTCAGCAGTATTTGTAATGATATATCCTTTAAAATAATTCTTATGAAAATATCCCATTATTCACAGAAGTAAAGAGGGTAGCAAAATGCACCCCATGCACTCATCACCCAGTTTCAGCAGTTACCAGCTAATGGCCATTCTTGTGTCATCTTTATCCTCCACTCAATTATTTTGAGGCAAATACTAGAAATCATATTTTATCTGTGGGTCTTTTAGTAAGTATCTGTAAGAGGCAGGAGTCTTTTAAAAACTACATCCATGGTACCTTTATTACACTTTAAAAAACTAACAATCATTAGTTAATGTTACCAAATACCCAGCCAGTGTTCAGATTTCTCAAATTGTCTAGAAAATGTTCTTACACGGTTGGCTAATTCCAATAGATTCAGCCATGTTGGAACTGGTTGAAAAGTCTTTCCGTTATCTAACCTCATTCTGTTTTCTGGGGACCTGTGTTTTAGTTAGTAGCTCCACGAGTTTACACAATATATTTGGTTCATAGTAACACAATCCTACAGTATTTGTCCTTTTGTGTCTGGCTTGCTTCACTCAACATCATGTCCTCCAGGTTCAGCCATGTTGTCATGTGCTTGATAACTTCATTTCCCTTTTTTTTTTTTAAGATTTATTTTTATTTCTCCCCCCACCCTCCTCATTGTTTTGCACTCGCTGTCTGCTCTCTGTGTGTTCTTTTCTTTAGGCAGCACTGGGAACCCATCCTGGGACCTTCTGGAGTGGAGAGAGGCGCTCAGTCTCTTGTGCCACCTCAGCTCCCTGGTCTGCTGCGTCTCTTATTGTCTCTCTCTGGGTCTCTTTGTTGCATCATCTTGCCACAGCAGCTCTCTGCGTGGGCCAGCTCGCCCTTCACCAGGAGGCCCCAGGAATCGAACGCTGGACCTCCTATGTGGTACACAGGAGCCCAATCACTTAAACCATATCCGTTTCCCTTCATTTCTTCTTCTTCTTTTTCTTTTTTTAAATATTTACTTATTTACTTACTTTTTATCCATTTTTAACACCCTTCCCCCCCGTTTCTGCTGTTTTTGTGTCCAATCACTGGGCAATTCTCTGTGTCCGTTTCCTGCCCCCTCTTCTCATCCTTCTCCTCCTGTCTTCACTGGGATTCAATCCTGGGAACCTCCGATATGGGAGAGACGCGTTGTGCCACCTGCGCCACCTCAGTTCCTGTTTTTTTTGGCGCATCTCGTCTCATCTCTCCCTTGTGTCACTCTCCTGTTAAGTCATCATCTTGCTGCATGCGGTGCACCCACACGTACGGCCTGGCGGCCCGTGCACCTTCCATCTTTTTTCTTTATTTTACTGTGAGGTCCCAGAGTTTGAACCTAGGTCCCCCTATATGAGAAACAGATGCCCAACCATTTGAGCCCACATCCACCTCCCATTTCTTCTTAATATATCATATTCCATCGTATGTATACACCACAATTTGTTTCTCCATTCATCAGTTGTTTCCTGGGTTGTTTCCATTTTTTGACAACTGTGAATAACACCACTATGAACATCGGTGTGTAGGTGTCTGTTCGTGTCACTGCTCTCGGTTCTTCTGGGTATATACCCAGTAGTGGTATTGCAGGGTCACGTGGCAAGTCTATATTCAACTTTTTAGGAACTGCCAAACAGTCCTCCACAGTGGCTGTACCATCCTGCATTCCCACCAACAGTGAAGAAGTGTTCCTATCTCTCCACATCCTCTCCAACACTTGTAGTTCTCTGTCTTTTTAATAGTGGCCGTTCTGATAGGTGTGAAATGATATCTCATTGTGGTTTTGATTTGCATTTCCCATATCATGAGTGATGTTGAGCATTTCTTCATGTGTTTTTTGCCATTTGTATTTCTTTGGACAAATGTCTATTCAAGTCTTCTGCCTACTTTTCAATCAGGTTGTTTGTCTTTTTATTGTGGAGTTGTAGCATCTCTTTATATATCATGGCTAGTAAGCCATATCAGATATGTGATTTTCAAATATTTTCTATCATTGAGTTGGCTGCCTTTTCACCCCTTTGACAAAGTCCTTTGAGGTGCAAAAGTATTTAATTTTGAGGCGGTCCCATTTATCTATTTTTTCTTTTGCTGCTCATGCTTTGGGTGTGAGGTCCAAGAAACTACTGCCTACTACAAGGTCTTGAAGATGTTTCCCTACATTTTCTTCTAGCAGTTTTATGGTCTTGGCTTTTATATTTAGGTCTTTGATCCATTTTGAATTGATTCTTGTGTAGGGAATGAGATAGGGGTCCTCTTTCATTCTTTTGGTTATGGATATCCAGATCTCCCAGCACCATTTGTTGAAGAGACTGTTTTGTCCCATTAACATGGCTTTGGCAGAGGTGAGGGTTTATTTCTGGTCTCTCAATTCGATTCTATTGATCGATGTGTCTGTCTTTATGCCAGTACCATGCTGTTTTGACCACTGTAGCTTTGTAATATGTTTCAAGGTCAGGCAGTGAAATTCCTCCCACGTTGCTTTTCTTTCTTAGAATGCTTTTGGCAGTTTGGGTGCCCTTTCCCTTCCAAATGAATTTGATAGTTGCCTTTTCAATTTCTATAAAGTAGGCTGTTGGAATTTTGATTCATGTATTCCATTGAATCTATAAATCAATTTGGGTAGGATTGACATCTTCACAATATTTAGTCTTCCAAGTCTATGAACACAGCATGTCTTATGATTTCTTTAGGTCCTCATTGACTTCGTTTAGTATTGTTTTGTAGTTTTCTGTATATAGGTCCTATATTTGGTATTTGAGACTTTATGTTGCTATTGTAAATGGAATTTTTCTCCTGATTTCCTCCTCTGATTGTTCAGTACTAGTGTACAGAAACATGACTGATTTTTGCTTGTTGATCTTGTATCCTGCCACTTTGCTGAACTCATTTATTAGCTCAAGTAGCTTTTTTGTAGACATCATATAGGATCATGTCATCTGCAAATAGTGAGTTTTACTTCCTCTTTTCCTATTTGTATGCCTTTTGTTTATTTTTTGTTACTTGTCTAGTTGCCCTAGCTAGAACTTGTAGTACGATGTTGAATAACAAGGCATCCTTGTCTTGTCCCCAATCTCAGAGGGAAAGCTTTCAGCCTTTCCCCATTGAGCACAATGTTGGATGTCGGTTTTTCATATATGCCCTTTATCATATTGAGGAAGTTTTCCTTCTACTCCTGTGTTTCAAAGTGTTTTTACTAAGAAAGGATGCTGGATTTTGTTGAATGCCTTTTCTGCATCTATTGAGATGATCATGTGGTTTTTTCCCTTCAGTTTGTTAATGTGGTGTATTACATTGATTGATTTTCTTATGTTGAACCAGCCTTGCATACCAGGAATAAATCCCACTTGGTCGTGATGTATAAGTCTTTTGATATGCTGTTGGATTCGATTTGTAAGTATTTTGTTGAGAATTTTTGCATCTATGTTCATTAGAAAGATTGGTAATTTTCTTTTCTTGTGGAATCTTTATCTGGCTTTGGTATTAGGGTGATGTTGGCTTCATAAAATGTGTTGGGTAATTTTCCCTCCTCTTCAATTTTTTGAAGAGCTTAAACAGGATTGGTGTTAATTCTTTTTGAAATGCTTGGTAGAATTCACCTGTGAAGCCATCTGGTCCTGGACTTTTCTTTGTTGGAAGAGTTCGGATGACGGATTCAGTCTCTTTAAATGTGATTGGTTTGTTAAGTTCTTGTATTTCTTGTAGCATCATTGTAGGTTGTTTGTGCATTTCTAGGAATTTGTCCATTTCATCCAGGTTGTCTAGTTTGTTGGCATATAGTTTCTCATAATATCCTCTTATGACCCTTTTTATTTCTGCAGGGTCAGTTGTGACTTTACCCCTTACATTTCTGATTTTATTTATTTGCATCTTCTCTCCTTTTTCCTTTTTAGTCTAGCTAGAGGTTTGTCAGTTTTATTGATCTTCTCAAAGAACCAGCTCTTGATTTTCTTGATTTTCTCTATTATTATTATTTTTTTGTTCTCAATTTCATTTGTTTCTGCTTTAATCTTTATTATTTCTTTCTTTCTGCTTGCTTTGGGAATGGTTTGCTGTTCTTTTTCTGGTTTCTCCAGTTGTTCAGTTAGAGCTTTGATTTTAACTCTGTCTTCTTTTTTAATATAGGCATTTAGTGCTATAAATTTCCCTCTCAGCACTGCCTTCACTGTATCCTGTAAGTTTTTTTTAATATATATAATAAATTTTTGTTTTTTAAAAGATACCTTGATTACATAAATGTTACACAAAAAATATAGGGATTCCCATATGCCCCACTCCCCACACCTCCCACATAAACATCCTTCATTAGTGCGGCACATTCACTGCAACTGATAAACGCATCCTGGGGCTGTGCACTGAGCATGGTTCACAGTGCAGGCCCCACTCTCTCCCACACAGCTCTGCATGTTATATGCTGATGTAAAATGGCCTGCATCTCCGGTAAGTTTTGATAAGTTGTGTTCTTGTTTTCATTTGTCTCTATATATTTACTAAATTCACTTACAATTTCTTTGACTCACTGATTATTTAGGAATGGGTTTTCCAGCCTCCCCACATTTATGAATTTACCCCTTTCCTGTCTGTTATTGAGTTCCAGTTTCATTCCATTCTGATCTGAGAAGGTGCTTTGTATAATTTCAGTCTTTTTATATGTATTGAGACCTGCCTTGTGCCCTAACATGTGGTCTGTCCTGGAGAAAGATTCATGAGCACTTGAGAAGAATGTGTAATCCATTGAGTTTTGGTGCAACGTTCTGTATATGTCTGTTAGGTTTATCTCGCTTATTGTTCAAGTTCTCTGTTTCCCTGTTGATCTTCTGTCGAGTTGTTCTATCTAATGATGTGAGAGGGGTGTTGAAGTCTCCCTCTCCTCTGGGCGGTGTCCAGCCTTCCCCTGGTGTCCTCACCCCTAGAAGATTTTTTTCCTCTAGGTATTTTTCTGGGAGTGAATAGTCCACTATCTTCTCAGAAGTCCCCTAAAATTGCATTTTTCAATTGTTGGTTCATACAAATACAACTGCTTTTTGTATATCACCTTGTATCCTTTCACTTTTTCTAAGCTCATTTATTTTCTAGTTGTTCTTTTATAGATTCCTAATGGTTGTTTTACCTACATAGACATGTTGAATTAGGAATAAAGACGGTTTCTCATCTTGGTTTCCAGTTGGCACGCCTTTCTCCCCTCTCTCGGCCTCACTGCCCCGCAGCGGACCAGCAGTATGGGCTTGACGGGAGGCCGTGCGAAGGTGCTTTGGGCCGCGCTCCTGACCTTGGGGGAAGCACCCGGTCCCATCAGGCCCCTTAGCGGGTTAAGGAAGCGCCCTTCTCGTTGCTGCTGGCTGAGAATTTTCAGCGTGAATGGGCGTGGAATCTCGTCCCATGCGTTTCCTGCCCCTGGGAAGCAATCACGCAGCCCCTTCCCTGTGTCCTCTGCTGTCCGGGAGCCTCAAGACCCCTATTGGCCATGGCCTTTGCCCTTTGTATACATTGCTTGGTTTGATTCATTAACCTTGTATTTTATTTTATTTATTTATTTATTTATTTATTTATTTATTTATTTATTTATTTAATTTATTGTGTCTGGGATTGGACTCGGGACCTTGTACATGGGAAATAGATGCTCACCCACTGAACTCCACCCGCTACCTCATTAACCTTTTAAAGGAATTTCACGTTTATGCTGATGAGAGATGTTGGTCTATAATTTTAAAATCCTATTCATAATGGAAAATTCTCATGGAGAAGTAAAGAGCATCAGACTGCATCCAGTGAGCGCCCATTCCTTGCGTGTCGCTATGTTTCTGCAGTTGTCGGCACAGACACCGTCTTGTTTGATGTGTGTCCCACCCCACCCCCTTCCCTCACGTGCATTATTTTGATACAAAACCCAGATTTCATATCACCTGTAGATGCTTCAGGGTACATCTTTGAAGCATGACTTTTTCCTTGATCGTAATACCCTTTATTCTCCAAGTAATATTTTCTTAATAGCACCAGATGTGCACTTAGTGTTCACACTTCTCCAATTGTCTTCATAAGTTTTTTCAGTTTCCTTTTTAAAAAATTCAGATCCAGACATGTCTCTGCTTTTAATACCTCCTCTTTCCCTTTCCCTCCTGTGCTGCAGTTTGACTCCATTGCCTACACAGAGCGGCCTTCTCATCTGCTCTGCTTCCCGACTGTGGCTTCCTGTCGGCCCTTGTTCCTCGGAGACTGCTCTTGGGGATGGGTAGACCCGTCCATTCTCTCCTGTGTGAGTCTTTCCTTTTCTTTCATTTCTTTGTAAGTGTCTTTTCCTGTCAGTGCTGGTTTCTCAATAATTTCTTCAGGTGTGTCTTCCAGCTTATTTTGCTTCAGGTGGTTTTAATCAGGTGTTTTCCTCCTGTGTTTTTTGTTTGTTTTAGGAGGCACTGGGGATTGAACCCAGGACCTGGAATATGGGATGCAGGTGCTCAAACCCTGAGCTCCACCCTCTCCCCTCCTGCAGGTTTTTGTTCTTACCCCAGTCCTTTGTCTGTAGGCCATTTGAATTTGAATCCATGTCTTTATTTTTTGTTTACTTTGCCATATTAAGATATTTCCATTGTGTAAGTGGATTGCAAAAACGTCATGGGATGAGCTTTTCTATTGTAATATACCTTTATGGAATTTCTCCTTTACTTATTGAGACTGCTATAGCCAGGATAGACTAGATTTGAAATGTGTGATTTAGTCGAGTGTTTAATTTGATTTCCTCTCTTACAGGTGGTGCAGAAGGGGCGCATGCATGCTGTCAGGATGCCGCGGATCCCGCCTCTGAGACAAGCAGCAGGTTTCCACTGCCTGTCTTTATGTCCATACCAGGAGGGGCTGAGCCACAGAACTCCTGGGAAGCGATGCTCTCTGCTCTGAGAGGACCTGCTCCTGTGCGTTCAGCCCTCTGCTTCCAGGAGGGTTTTTGGTTAGACGTACCCAAAAGACAGCACGAGAGCTAGTGATGAGGACCTGAGGCGCAGCTTCCTTTGGGGCACAGGGGAGCCGTGGGGACCCTTCTGAGTCCCCCTGATGTCGTCACGTGGTGGCCCGGCAGGAAGAGTGATGGTCAGTCATGGATGGTGACCAGGAATTGTGCCCACAGGCAGGGAGTGCTTCTGTTTCTGATAAAGTGAGTTTCAAGGTAGAAGAGGAGGAGTGTGGCCAGATTTCTCATCATGGCCTGGAAAGAATGGATTCCAGAAGCGAGCAGGACATGAAACTCAGGGAGCTGGAGCGTGGCCACAGCACCCCTGGGAAGCACTTCTCTCCCGACGCCGAGGACGAGTATGCGCCGTGGCTGTCCCAGTACAGCAGCACGCTGTACGACGTGGCCATGGAGGCCGTGGCTCAGAGCCTTCTTTCTAGCCGGAATATCAGTTCCAGGAAGAAATCTCCAGCTTGGAAACATTTCTTCATCTCTCCTCGGGATAGTACTAAAGCAATATGTATGTACTGCATGAAAGAATTCAGTCGAGGTAAAAATGAAAAGGACTTGAGTACGAGTTGTCTCATGAGACACGTAAGAAGAGCCCACCCCACCGTGCTCGTCCCAGAGAACGGAAGCCTGTCGGGCATGTCCTCCTTCTCCTCCCCCTCGCTCCTGCTCCCGACCCCGGCTGCCGACCCCGGAGACCTCGGTGCCATACTCTCACCTGTGAAGCTCGTCCACAAAGTGGCGTCCAAGATGCCATCCCCCGACCGAGTGACCGAGGAGTCCGCGTCCGTGGTTTCTTCTGAAGACGTTTCATCCGACGTGTCCATTTCCGAGAAATACAGCAAAGAAGAAGCTGCGGTGGGGTCGTCTCCACACCTGCCCAGTGTCCACTATGAGGACCCCGTGGAGAGCGGAGCAGAGAAAAGTCTCACGATCCCAAAGAGCGCGTCCGGCTCCCGGAGGCGGTCGGCCGTCTGGAAGCACTTCTACCTGTCTCCCCTGGACAGCTCCAAGGCCGTGTGCGTGCACTGCATGAACGAGTTCAGCAGGGGCAAGAACGGGAAGGACCTCGGCACCAGCTGCCTCATTAGGCACATGTGGCGGGCGCATCGCTCCATCGTCCTGCAGGAGAACGGCGGCAGCACTGCCATGCCCCCCCTCTACACCGCTCCCCCAACGCTGCTGCCCTCGCTCCTGCCTTCAGATGGCGAGTTCAGGGCGGGGTCCTCACTGCCGGGAAAGCTGCTCCAAGAGCCGGCTTCAGCCTCCTCCTCTCCTGACAGGCTGCCCGAAGAGAGGCCGCCTCATCTCGCCCCGGGAGACTCACTGGTGGAGGACACGTCGGTGCTCTCCTCGGATGACGTTGGGGAGGCCTTGCTGGCGTCCTCGCCAGAGAAGCAGGGCGCGGGGCTGAGGCCCAGCGTGCTCGACTCTGGCGCAGTGTTTCAGCAGAATAAAAAGGTGATGCGGAGGCTCAAGTCGGAGGTCTGGCACCACTTCTCTCTGGCCCCCACGGACAGCCTGAAGGCTGTGTGTCGGCACTGCGGCTGTGCCATCAGCCGCGGGAGGAAGGGCGACGTGGGCACAAGCTGCCTGATGCGACACCTGTACCGCCGCCACCCCGAGGTCGTGGGCAGCCACAAGGGCTTTTTAGGTGCCAGCCTGGCAAACTCTCCATACGCCACTTTGGCTTCTGCCGAGAGCTGCTCCTCCAGGCCAGCCGACGTGCCTGCCGTGGTGACAAAGGGTAATCAGGTTATGCTTCCTGTTAACAGCAAGAAGACCTCAAAGCTGTGGAATCACTTCTCCATTTGCTCCGCAGACTCCACGAAGGTTGTGTGCCTGCACTGCGGGCGGACGATAAGCCGGGGCAAGAAGCCGACCAACCTGGGCACCAGCTGCCTCCTCAGGCACCTGCAGAGGTTCCACAGCCACGTGCTGAGAGGTGGCGTCGCGGAGGCGGTGCTGCCCCCCTCAGCGGAGGGGCCCGTTCCGCCGAGCACAGAGCTCCTGGGGGCCTCGTCCTTGGAGGACGCCAGTGAAAAGTTATGTGATTCTCACCCAGTTGCCAAAAAAATCACAAGTCTCATTGCTGAAATGCTTGCACTTGACCTTCAGCCATATTCTTTTGTAGACAATGTTGGCTTTAACAGGCTGCTTGAATACTTGAAACCTCAGTACTGCTTGCCCTCCCCATCCTACTTCTCACGGACAGCTATTCCAGGGATGTACGATAAGGTGCGACAGGTCGTCCTGGCCCACCTCAAGGAGGCGGAGAGCGGCATCGTCCACTTCACATCCGGGGTGTGGATGAGCAGCCCGACGCGCGAGTTCCTGACGCTGACGGCCCACTGGGTGGCCTTCGAGCCGTCCGTGCGGCCTCACTGTGAGGAGCGCCGCCGCTCGGCCCTGCTGGACGTGTCGCAGGTCGACTGCGACTGCAGCGGCGGCAGCCTCCAGAGGCAGCTGGAGGGCCGCTGGGAGGCCTGGGTGACCTCCCTGGGCCTCCAGGTGGGCATCACGGTCACCGACAATGCCAGCATCGGCAAGGCCCTGTGTGACGGGGCACGCGCCAGCGTGCCCTGCTTCAGCCACACCGTCAGCCTGGTCGTGAGCGAGGCCATCAAGAGCCAGAGGCTGGTCCAGACCGTCCTCAGCGTTGCGCGCAAGGTCTGCGAGCGGGTGCACCGCTCACCCCGGGCCAAGGAGAGGCTGGCCGAGCTGCAGAGGGAGTACGCGCTGCCGCAGCACCACCTCCTGCAGGACGTCCCGTCGCGGTGGAGCACGTCGTTCCGCATGCTCGAGCGGCTGATTGAGCAGAAGCGGGCGGTCAACGAGATGTCCGTCGAGTGCAGCTTCAGGGAGCTCATCAGCTGCGACCAGTGGGAGGTCATGCAGTCCGTGTGCCATGCGCTCAAGCCCTTCGACGCCGCGAGCCGGGAGATGAGCGCGCGCGCGTCCACGCTGGGCCAGGTCATCCCTATGATCCACGTGCTCACCCGCAAGGTCGAGGCACTGGCGGAGGAGACGACGGGCATCGACACCATGCTGCGCGCCCTCCGGGAGGCGCTGCTGAGCCGCTCGGCCGCCACGCTCCACGACCCCAGGTACGTCTTTGCTACGCTCTTGGACCCTCGCTATAAAGCCTCCTTGTTTACAGAAGAGGAGGCCGAACAGTACAAGCAGGATTTAATCAGGGAACTAGAAATTCTGACCTCTACCTCAGCCGACAAGCCCGTTTCCAACGGGTGTGCCGCGGGCTCGCCCTCAGAGGACGCGGGTGCAGAGGAGAACCTGTGGTCACTCATGGCCAAGGTGAAAAGGAGGGAGCGCGGAGAGAAGGCCAAGCTGCCCGAAGACATGGTGCTGGCCTACCTGCAGGAGGAGGTGCTGGAGCACGGCTGCGACCCCCTCACCTACTGGGCCCTGAAGAGGTCGTCCTGGCCCGTGCTGGCCGCGCTCGCCGTCCGGTTTCTGGGCTGTCCCCCGAGTATTGTCCCTTCAGAAAAGCTGTTCAGCACACCCACGGAGAGCAGCAGCTTTGGCCAGTCCAGGCTCATGATGGAACATTTCGAAAAACTTATCTTTTTGAAAGTGAATCTTCCTTTAATATACTTTCAGTATTGAACCTCGGCGGCGGCGCCCCCAGCGCGGCTGTTGCTTGCTGAGCGCCCGCTGCCTGCGCCCGGGCCGCTGGCACACCCTCATCAGGGCCATGTACGACAGCAGATCAGGGATGCCTCGCCGTGGCGCGAGGTCCGCGCTCGCGCTCCGCGTGATGTCTACATGTGCCTTACTCCTAGCTCTTCAGGCCACAGCCTGGGGATAGGTGTTCCTAAGAGTCCCTAGAAGTAGCCTGTCCTGTCAATTATGAAATGTGATGATTAGGTTTTAATTCATAATTGTAAGTTTTTTTTAAAAGTTGAGGGTTAGCAATTTACTAGAATGGCAGAAGGCTGCGCGCTATGTAAAGGATTTTACTCTGCAGCCTTTTGTTCCCTTACCTACATACAGGCCATGCATCAGGTACTGAGTGTTGGTTCAACACCGCTTTAATCGCAGCGCGGCGGCATCTGCGCCGCCCAGCGAGGTCTGCGCTGGGGGGTGACAAGGCCGTCCTCGCGGCTTCCGGCGGCCATCCTCAGGGGATGGCGGTGGGTGTGAGGGAAGGCAGCGCCTTACTTCTACAGAGACGTAGCGTCTGAGAACCAGACAAAGTTTTGATGTCTTACAGAGTCTCAGTTCTGGAAGAAATTTGATCAAAAAATCTGTCCCGTTTACGTGTTTGCATTCAGGTTCAGCACGGTCAGGTAACTCTGAGAAACCCTGGTGTTTTCAGGGGGCCCCTCTGAGATGTTAACCACCGTTTGTAAATTCCTGCTTACTATTTAACCAGTGCATAATACGACAAGTTTACAGCAGAAGTTGGGTTTATTAAATCTCTGAGCCTCTGATTTAACTATCTACGCCATGGAGCTGTCTTTTAAAAATTGTGCACTGATTCCCAGTTTGATCAAATGATGTATAAAAGTCTTCTTAGAAGAGATGCTATTAACGGGGAAGAAGGCTGTGATACTATTACAGCTGTAAGAGTAGCCTTAGATGTTTAGGAGTTTCTTTTTTCATAGGGAAGATTCAGCCATCGTTGGGGTATTTTGGAATCCCAAGGACATCAGAATGAAGTTATCATCAGATTTGTTTTATAAAATGTCTTCAGAGTTTTTGCTTTTAATAGCTACAAAAGGATTCATTTTCCCGTTTCAAACTGATTAAATATTCTGAGTGAAACAAATCACTCATTTGCCTATGATCTTTTAGAAAAGTTTTGTTAAAATACTGTACCTATGCTTAATCTAAATTTGCATTGACTATGTTTTAGTGTATTTATAAATGGTGAACTCAGTTTCTGAAATTAAACTTTTTATTTGCAGTCTTCTAGTGCTGGCGGACACTGGCTTTTTATTTTTAGGGTCATAAAACAGACATGCTCTTTGGGGACCAATGTCTAAAAACCATTTTCATGCAGTGTTTTCATCCAGTTTAACCCAGAACGGAATGCAGGGGAGAGAGGGAGGTGGAATTCTTCCCAAGCCACCTCTAAATGGCAGTGACGCAGAACTTTCTGGGCCTGTGTCGAAAGTGTGTGCTACTAAAGCGACGAGGAGCTGGCACTGGCGGGCACCACGCCTGCGCCCTTCCCTCTGTCCTAGGTGCCTGGGGCGACGTGCGTGTGTTGTGAGGGCAGCCTGCGTCCCGAGTGCCTCGCAGCACAGGTGGGACAGGGCCCGGAAACTGCTCGGGACCTCTCCGGCGAGGTGCTGGTGGAAGCCTTCCTGCCGCCCCCAGCAGCCGCCCTGTCTGGAATTCGGCTGGTTAGCAGTCCTCCTCAGCCAGGGCCCGTGCTCTTCACTGCAGGAGAAACCCGTTTTTATGGACTTAGTAACAGTTCTGGCTCCGACAGACCTGGTTTCTCAGTCCAGGGCAAGCTCACGGGCAGCTTGCTGGCCAGAGGCCACAGGCTGTGGGCAGGCCCCGGGACCTCGGCCCCCTCCCCGCGCTGCCACGGGGCTTTACCTGCCAATGCTGCAGGGCTGGCGGCCTTGGGCCCAGAGGCGCCGCGTCACTGTCCCAGCCCCCAGCCTGGTTCTCAGGCCGCCAGTCGGCAGGTGAGGCCGTGGGCTGCCTACAAGGGCCCCCGAGAGCACAGGCGCTGCAGGCCGGGGTCAGACTCCAGGCGCATCCGCCCCGGGCCATGGGCCACGTGAGGACGGATGCGTGGACTCCCCTGTGGGCGGAGCCCCCGCCACGTCGGGGCTGATGCGCTCTTCACAGCTGCGCTCGGCTCCTCTGGTTTCAAGGGCTAGACCCGGTCACGTGACCACCACGAGGACGCGCTTGCCGCCTAAGGACAGCCGCGCCGCGGGAGGTGGTCGCTCCTGGCCGCCAGCTTCCCTCCCGCGAGCCTCGGTGCCCTCCTGCCCGGGCGCGCTCTGCTGGCGGCTCCCCGTGCGCGCCTGGCCCCTGCTCCCTGCGGCGCCACGGCCCGCCAGCCTCGCGCTCGCCACCAGCTTCCCTTGCCCCATCCCTGGTCCCTTGTGGTCCGCTTCTGCCGAAAGAGGCTTTGTGCTGGCACCCCGGGCGGCCCTGGCCCCGGCCAGGGAGGGGGTGGAGGGGCTGGAGATGGGAGGGAGGGGTCTGCTGCCGTGGCCACGACCACCTTGCAGTCCTGTGACCTACTTAGAATTTGGGGGCTCTTGAGTCTTAGGGTTTCCCTCTCACACAGGTCAGCGCAAACAAGCCAGCAGGATCGCGTCCAGCCAGTCACTCAGCAGCTGGAAGGCCGCCTCTGAGGCCGAGCCAGGCCTGGGGCCACGGCAGGGACTGAGGCAGGCCGGCCCCCCGCCTGCTGGCTAAGCAAAGCCCTCAGGGACCCAGCCACAGCCTTTCGTTGACGTGGAGCCTCCAGGACAGAGCTGAGCGGCGGCCCCGAAGCTGGGTGTTTCCTCGAACAGGCTGCTGGCCTCAGCCAGACACTGTTGTCTTCCGCCGTTACAGGTCTCTGCTCCGTGTTCTTTCAGTATGTAAACGGGGCTGCCAGAGGGAAACATGGGCTTGTTTCAGTGGCAGAGAACGTGGACCCTCCTGTGAGAGACGAGGCAATTCTCTGTTGTGTCCATTCCATCCGTTTAGTCCCTAAGTGTTTACTGAAACCGGCACCGCCTGTCCCCGAGTCCCTGGCGGTCCTGTCGGGAGAGGCGAGGACCAGCCTGTGCAGGGCAGGGCAGGCGGCCCCTTCTTCAGGAACGTGTAACTGTTACCTGGAAGAGGAGGCTCCTGGGCGCACTGAGCGAGTCCGAGGATTGGCCGTCCCGCCCCGACCCCTCCACGCAAACCCGAGTGGGCAGCTGCTGGCTCCCCTGCCTCTCGATGGCCTCTTGAGGAGGTTTCTTGGTTTCTGGCTAACTCAGCACTCTTAGAGCATGAGAAGCCTTTCGTATAGTCCTCAGGAATTGTCTCACTTGAGTGAATAAATTACCAGTTAATATAAACACAGCTCCATTTAAGGTTAAGATTCCCTTCCCCTCCCAGCTCCCCTCCTATGAGGCAGCAGCTTGTATCAGACCAGCTCTCCCTCCAAGAACTATGAAAGCCAGACACACTGACCACGGGCTGTTTGAAGTCACCAAGTGTGGCCAAGGCCGCTGGGGGCCCCAGGACACAGTGGCCACGAGCCCCGAGGGCAGCCACCAGGAGCCAGTCCCAGTCTGCACCTCCCCTTGACCTGAATCGTGTGCTGGTCCCCGCAAGGTCTGCTCCTGCTCAGGGCAGGAGGGCCCGGCCCCCTGAAACAGCTGAACGCTAAGGCCTGGGCCCGGAGCAGAACTGGGGAGGCAGGCGGCTTCTCGGGGCCCCACGAAAGCAAGGGTGGGCGCAGCAGCACGGGCCGACGGCCGCCGTCCCACGAGGCCTGCGGAGCTGCAAGGCCTGCTGGAGGACGCCCCACGGGCAGCGGCCCCGGCCGTGGCGCCCACGCCCACCCGCTCCCAGCCACCGCCTGCCGCCGTGCCAGGGGCCTGGGGCCGCCGCAAGCGAGCACTGCATGCAGTCGCCGTGCCCTTCAGCCTCCTGTCTGGAGCGTCCCTGTGTTCCCCTGACTTCCGGGACCTAGCGCCCGAGGAGGGCTCCTCCGGCGTCCTCGAGATTGGATTCCAGTTGTGTGTCTCCAGCAGGAAGGGAAGGCCACGGAAGTGACCGCGGTCTCCTCTGTCCTGTGCTGCAGTGGGGGGGCGGGGCAAGGGCCAGCCTGTCCGCTCACTGCCGACGGGACTTTGTTCATCTGGCCAAGTGGCATCTGCCAGGCCTCTTTCCTTTGTAAATGAAAAAGCATTTTGTCAGGAGGTTCTTCAAGACTTTATTATTTATCCGTATCAATATGATGCATGGTTTCCTATTTTATTTATGAGTTATACGCTTACTATTATTTTTCTCAAGTTTTCCCAGATTTGGCCAGTGGGGTCCCTCATTCTCTGAGCACTTGCATATTTCCGGGGCAAGGGTCCCGCAGGCCCCGCTTCTGCCGCCCCTGCCCGGGGCCTGGAGTCAGGCCTTTCTCCAGGGAGCCCCCAGGCGCTCAGTGGACACGCACATTCCCGCGTTCCATTCCAGCCTCCTCCAGGTCTGGCCCCTCCACGGGGCCTGCCCAGGGCCTCCCGTCTCCCTAGCGCCGTCCTCGGGCAGTAAGAAGCCCGCCTCCCGCTGTCCTGAACGTGTGTGTGTGGTCAGCCCCCATATGAGCCAAACCCCCACCCCCACCCCCTGCTTCATGGCCACTCCCGAGCCACAGTGGGACTGCCCCTGAGCCAGCAGCACCCTCCCCGCCCGCGGACGCCCCTCGCTGGCCGAGGCGGCCTCCCCCCGCCCGACTCGGCTCCTGCTGGCCACTATAATGGTTTCTGAACGACCACCTCAGCCACGGGACTGCCGGTGGCCGCCAGCCCCTGGGTGCAGCATGGCACGCAGCTCAGCGGCTGACCCGTCCTGGAGGCAGTCAAGCCTTTAAATGTCCATTTTACAAGCAAAACAGGAAGTAGAGGGAAGCAGCTGTGGCTCAAGCAGTTGAGCTCCTGTTTACCATATGGAGGACCCAGGTTTGATCCCCGGCACATCCTGGTAAAAAAAGAAAACAGGCAGCCCAGACCCACCTGGCGCAGAGGTGCAGGGCCCCACGTGGCAAAGCGGACGCACCAGAAAGACGGTGATGTAACCAGATAGGAGAAAATAAAAAAACGAAATAGAGAACCAAGTTAAATTCCACTAAGAGGAAATAAGCCTGTAACATGGGCGTTCTATACGACACCTGGGGTGGTCATTTTAAAAGTGAATGTCCCACACAAGAATCAACTCAAAATGGGTCACAGACCGAAATGGAAAAGCCAGGACCATAAAGCTACTCAAAGAAAATGTAGGGAAACATCTTCCAGACCTTGTAGTAGGTGGTGGTTTCTTGGACCTCACACCCAAAGCACATGCAACAAAAGAAAAAATAGATAAATGGGATCTCCTCAAAATTAAACACTTTTGCACCTCACAGGACTTTGTCAGAAGGGTGAAAAGGCAGCCGACTCAATGGGAGAAAATATTTGGAAATGACATATATCCAGGATATGATGTTACAACTCAACAATAAAAAGACAAACGACCCAATTAAAAAATGAGCAAAAGAATTGAATAGACATTTGTCCAAAGAAGAAATACAAATGGCAAAAAAACACATGAAGAAATGCTCAACATCACTCATGATTAGGGAAATGCAAATCAAAACTACCATGAGATATCATTTCACACCTATCAGAATGGCCACTATTAAAAAGACAGAGAACTACAAGTGTTGGAGAGGATGTGGAGAGACAGGAACACTTCTTCACTGTTGGTGGGAATGCAGGATGGTACAGCCACTGTGGAGGACTGTTTGGCAGTTCCTAAAGAAGTTGAATATAGACTTGCCACGTGACCCTGCAATACCACTACTGGGTATATACCCAGAAGAACTGAGAGCAGTGACACAAACAGACATCTGCACACCGATGTTCATAGCCACATTATTCACCATTGCCAAAAGCTGGAAACACCCCAGGTGTCCATCAACAGACGAATGGATAAACAAACTGTGGTCTATTCACACGATGGAATATTATGCAGCTGTAAGAAGAAATGAAGTCATAAAGCATATGGCAACATGGATGAACCTGGAGGACATTATGTTGAGTGAAGCAAGCCAGACACAAAAGGACAAATACTGTATGACTGTGTTACTATGAATCAAATATATTTGGTAACATATGGTTTGATTTAAAAAATTTTATATATATCCAGTACATTTAATTGAGAAATATATATTTATTCATCTGTGTTTACTTTTTAGTTTTTAATTGTTTATATTTGCAATTATTAAATGTACAAAATAAAGTTTAAAAAAAGTGAATGTCCCAGGTCTACCAAATACTTAAGGAAATAATACTTAATTCTAAACAAACGTCCAGGAAATTGAAAAGGAGGAAATACTTCCAAATTCATTTTATAAGGCCAGCATTATCCTGATACCAAAACCTGACAGACATTACAAGAAAAGTAATCTGCAGACCAATATCCCTTATGAATGTAGATGCTAAAATTCTTAACAGAATGTTAGCAAATCAAACCCAGTAATATGTAAAAAGATTTACATCATGACCTGGTTTATCCCAGGAATGCAAGATTGATTTTACAATTAACAATCAATCAACATAATTCACCATATTAGCAAACTAAGTAAGAAAAATCACATCAATAGATGCATAAAATACAAAATCCAGCACCCATTCCTGATAAAAATCCTCAACAGAATAAGAACAGAAGGGAACTTTGTCAACCTGCTAAAGGACACCTACAAAAATGTACAGCTAACATCAGACTTGATGAAAGACTGGATGCTTTCCCCTTGAGATCAGGAGCAAGGCAAGGATTTCAATATTGTACTAGAGGTTGTAGCCAGTGCAATAAGGCAAAAAAATGAAAGAATGCCGAAAAGCACTAATAAATGCTGTTAGCAAGGTTAGAAAATACAAGATCTATAGAAATATACTGTATTTCCATATACTAGCACAAAAGACTTGAAATTAATATTTTTTAGAAACACAATTCATAAAGTATCACAATATATGAACTATTAGGGATCATAAATCTGACAATCTCAGTGCAAGATATATACACAGAAAATTACTGAACAATGCTGAAAGAAATTAAAGAAGACCTAAGTAGATGGAGAGAAAAACTGTCCATGGATTGGAAAACTCAATATTGTTAAGATGCTGATTCTTTCCAAATCAATAAATCCATATAATCACCATCAAAATCTCAACATGCTTCCTTTTTTTTTTTTAAATAAATTGACCAGCTTGTTCTAGAACTCATAGGAAAATGCAAAGTATCTTAAATAGCCAAAACAACTTTGAATAAAGGAGAATAACATTGAGGATTTACACCACCTAGTTTATAAAGCTACTGTAATCAAGAAAATGTGGTATTGCTGTAAAGACAGACAAATAGATCAGTGGAACAGAAGAGAGAGCCCAGAAACAGACCCAAACAAATAGTCACTTGTCTTTTGACAAAGGTTCAAAGGCAATTCAATGGAGAAAGGAGAGCTTCGTCAATGAATTTTCCTGAAATAATCAAGTATCTGTATATAAAACCACAGTCTTTGAGCCATGGCTCACACCATATAAAAAACTCAGAACGGATCATTGCTCTAAATATGAAACAAAGTATAAAACTTCAGAGGAAAACAGAGATAAAATTTCTGTTATTTTGGGTTAGGCAAGAGCTCTCAATACAACACCAAAAGCATAATCTATAAAAGGAAAAATGGACAAATTGGACTTAGAACAATTAACTTTTCTACAAAAGAGTTTTAAGAGACTGAACAGACAAGTATTTGCTAATCACATCTGCTAAAAGACTTAAACCCACAATATATGAAGACCCCTGAAAACTCAATAATGAAAAAACAGCCCACTTTGAAAATGGGCAAATGATTGGAACGGGGATTGCTTGAGGAGGTGGGGAGGGGCGGGGGGAGCAGATCCGCAGGGCAGGAGGGGCCTCTAGGGACACGACTCAGTTCATTTGCTCATCAGCCTGGTTTGGGGGTCATAACAGGTGTATGCTGAAGTGAAACGTTAAACTGTGCACTTGAAATACATGCAGCTTCTTGTAGGTCTACAACACCTCAATGAAGCTGTTTATTTTTTAAGTTAATGTCGAAGAGGACTGTGGGAAGCTCCAGGAACTGGTCCCTCCACCAAAAACCACTGCACTGGCAGAGACTGTCTGAGTCAGCTGCCCCAGCGCTCTGGTGTCCAGTGGCCGCTGCGCAGCGTCCCGGAGGAGCAGGCACGGTAAACTGGCGCCACTGGTGCGCTGTGGTCAGTACCAGCGAGCTTCACCTCCCTGCGGTGCCACTGCTGCCCGCCCTCCGGCCGCAGGAAGGCAGGAGCAGGCTCTGCCGCGCAGGCTCCTGGGAAGCTGGCTGGGGCCAGGGTGGGCTAGTCTGGGGGAATGTGGTCCGGTGTTGGTCACGGCTTTAAATCAGCTACTGACAGGGTGGAGGGTGGCTCGGAGCGCAGCCACTGCTGTAAACCCCTTCAGGCAAAAGCAGCAGGGGAGGCTTAAAAAGGCCGTTCTTACATTTTCTTTCTTCTCTTCACACTTAACATTACCCATTTTGGGACAAAAATAGTTTGGAAAAGTAACAAATTGGCAGCTCCAGGACTCAAAAACAACAAACAAACCCCCAAAACCTTTGCAATCCCAGAAGTGTGGGAGAACTAGATTTCCAGAGTTAGAAAACCATAATACCCTGAATGTCCAGTTTTCAACTAAAATTACAAACACTCGAAGAAAGAGTAAAACATGGCCCATTCACCAGGAAGCACTGGCCAGAAACCATCTCAGGGGAAGCACATCCACCGGCGCTGTCAAAGGCTTGAAATCAGCCATCTTACATATATGTTCAATGAACTAAAGCAATGCAGAGTACTAAAGGAAATTAGGAAAATGTTTTCTGAAGAAAACAAAGAGATGGAAATTATAAAAGGAATCAAATTTTGGAGCTGCAAAAAATTAACAAACCTTTAGCCAAACTGACGAGAGAGAGAAGACACAAACAACTACAATCAGGAATAAAAGTGGAGACATGACTACCGATCTTACTGAAATAAAAAGGATTATAAGAGGGTATCGTGAATAATTATATGCCAACAAATTTAAAAACCTGGATGAAATGGACAATACCTTAGAAAACCAAAAATTATCTAATAGGACACAAAAAGAAATAGAAAATCTCAACAGACCTATAACAAGTAAAGAATCAGTAACCAAAAACCTCCCAACAAAGAAAAGCCCAGGATCTGATGGTGTCACTGCTGAATTCTATCAAACATTTAAAGAAGATTTAAAACCAATCCTTCTGAAACTCTTCCAAAAATAGAAGAGAAGGGATTACTTCCTATCTTGTTCTATAAGGCCAGCATTATCCTAACACCAAAGCCAGATAAAGGTTGCACTCAGCACAAGAAAAGAAAATTACAGACCAATATCTCTTATGAACACAGATGCAAAAATCCTCAACAAAATACTAACAAAATGAATAAAAGGATTACATACCATGACCAAGTGAGATTTATCCCAGGAATGCAACGATGATTCAATATAAGAAAATCATTCCGTGTAAAACACCATATTAACAGACTGAAGGGGAAAACCACATGATCATTGCAATGGACACAGAAAAGGAATTCGACAAAATCCAATATTCATGATAAAAGCACTGAGAGAACTAGGAATGAAAGGGAGTTTTATGAAAAACTCACAGCAAATACCACACTCAATGGTGAAAGACCGACACTTTCCCCCTAAGATCAAGAACAAGATTCGGTGCCTGCTCTCATCACTGCTGTATGATAACACTGCACTGGATGTTCTAGGACAGCAGTCAGGCAAGAGTAAGGAAAGGCGTCCAAACCGGAAAGGAGCTAGTCAAATCATCCCTATTTGCAGGTGACATGATCTTATATATAGGAAGTCCCAAAGAAAGAAAGCTAGAAGAAAAAGCTAGTAGCTGCTAGAACTAAAATGAACTAATTCAGCAAAGTTGCAGGAAAAACGATAAACACACAAAAGGCAGTTGGGTTTCTATACAGCAGTAATGATGTGCACTGAAATGGTATGAAGGAAACAGTTCCATTTACAACAGTATCTAAAAGAATACTAAAGTATACTAAAACTGGTAGACATCCAGCTCAATGGAATAGAACTGGAGTCCAGAATTAAATCCACACATCTACAGCCAGTTGGGTCTTGACAAGGACATGTGCCCATTCAATGGGGAAGAAACAGTCTCTTCCACAAACGGTGCTGGGATAACTGGAAATCCACGTGCCGAGCAATAAATGGGGACCCTACCTCTCAGCACGTGTGAGATTGTGCATAACAACTCACATTAAACACCCACCTGGAAACAGTGCACGTCCGTCCCCCCATCTCAGCCAGGAGCACCTGACTTACATCGATTCTATCCCTGCATCCGCTGATGGATTCAGAAGGCTCATGCTTTATTCCGGAATGCTGCCTGCACGGCCTGTATGAGCTTATCGTGGTGTGTCCTTTCTCTTTTTGTTCTTCGTGTCATTAGGTTAGGTGAAAGGTTCTTAAACAGGACACCAAAACACAACTATGCAAGAAAAAAAGTGCTAAAAAGCCCAAGATTTAAAACTTTTGCTCTTTGTCAAACGTAGTTAAGAAAACAAAAAGTCGAGCCACAGACTGGGAAACAGTTTTTACAAAGAAAAAAAAATCTGACAAAGTGCTTGTATCCAGAATACCTAAAGAATTCTTACAACTAAATATGACAAACAGTCCCATCTAAAAATAGACAAACTGTTTGAACAGATACTTCAAAGAAAAGGTATATCAACAGCTAAACAGAACCGTGAGCATCCAGATCACTCGTGAGAAGTGCAAAACCAAACCACAACGAGATAGCACCGCACCCCTCCTAAGATGGCTAGTTACAAAGACCGACTGTGCCGAGCTTTCGTGAGGACGCAGAGAAACTGGAACTCTCATCCATTGTTGGTGAGAAACGAAATGGTACAGCCACTTTGGAAAACAGTATGGCAGTGCCTTATAAAGTTAAATAGTTCTCACATGACCGAGCAATTCCACTGCTAGGTATTTAGAGAAGTGAGGACCTAGGTCCACATGAAATGCGTATGTGAGTGTTCACAGCAGCTGGTGGGGATTGAATCATGTCTGCCACAAAAGACACTTCAAGTCTTAATCTGTGGTCCTGTGGATGTGAACCCATTTGTAAATAGGGCCTTCGAAGATGCTGGTAGTTAAGGTGTGCCCAAACTGAATGCAGTGGGCCTTAATCCAGCATGGCTAACATCCTTATAACCAAGGAATTTGGACATGGAAGAAGAGGACACGAGGAGCAGCAGGAGCTGGATGTCAATGAAACCCGGGAGAGGAAGGAGAAGATGCCACCATGTGCGTTGCCATGTGATGGAAAGCCAAGGACCAAGGATCGCCAGCAGCCAGTCCCAGATCGCCAGTCTTTGGAGAGAAAGCATCATCTTGCCGATGCCTCAGGTTTGGACTTCTGTTAGCCTCACAACCGTGAGCCAATAAATTCCTGTTGTTAAGTTGACCCATTATATGGTGTTTGTTTTAGCAACAAGGAAACTGAAACAGTGGCATCATAAATAATAGCAAAAACTGGCTACAGCTCCCCATCAACTGGGGAGTGGGTCAACGAATTATGGCTTATTCATACAGTGAAAGGCTGACTCGGCGTTTTAGTTTCCTAGGCTGCTCAAAGCAAATACCATGGGATGAGTGGCTTAAACAATGGGAATTTATTCGTTCACAGTTTTTAGACCCGGAAAATGTTCAAATCAAAGCATCATCAAGGCCACACTTTCTTCCGGAAGACCAGCTTCCCTTGGCTCCTCTGTCACACAGCAAGGCGCGCGGCGGTGTCTGCCTCTCTCCTGCTCTTCCAGGGTCTGTTGCTTTTAGCTTTGAGCTTCTGTGGCTCGCTCTGAATCTCATCCTCTTATAAAGGGCTCCAGTAGGAACAGGACTGAGACCCCTCCTGACCGAGGTGGCCACATGTTAGCCGAAGCAGCCTCACGCAAAGTTCCCGCTCACAGCGGGCTCACGCCCACAGGAAAGAGCCTGCTGTCGGCGCACAGGCAGCCCCAGACCACCCCCTCACAAATAGAAAGGAATGAGATGCACGCAGCATTGAAGAGCCTCAAAGACTTACTGTATTAGTCAGGGTTCTCTAGGGAAACAGCATCGGCAGGAGACATCTGTGAATGGTGAGACTTTACAAGAGTCTCTCACGTGCCGTGGGGATGCACAAGGCCAGGGTCCGCAGGCAGGCTGCAAGCCAGGGGCTCCGATGAAGGTCCGATGGAGGTCCTTGAGGAGTTTCTGGGAGATGTTGGCATCCAAAGATGAGCTGGGAAGTTCTCTCTGAACGCTGAAATCACTTCCCCTTTTAAGGCCTTCAACTGATTGGATAAAGCATCACTCATTGCTGACGGCAGTCTCCCTGGTTGACGTAGATGTAATCAGCCATCCTCGCAGTAAACTCACCGATGACTAAAGCCCATTAATGTCCTTGTATTAAAATTAGCACAGTGCTTGCTGACCAAACACCTGGGCACAATTACCTGGCCAAGTTGACACAACAGCCTAACCATCACACGCAAGTGAAAAAAGTTAAAACACAAAAGATTACGTACTGTATGTTCCTTTTTTATGTAACTCTAGAAAAGGCAAAACTCGTGACAGAAAGCAGATCAGTGGTTACACTGGCATGGGGGAGAGGGGACTGAGTGCAAAAGGTCTCAAGGAGCTGCCCTGTGTCTTCGCCACAGCGGTAGCCACGTGTGATGCCTTCAAATTCTTTTATGAATCCCCAAAAGAGAAAGATTATATGTTTTAACTAATCCGTTCCTGTGTGCGAGACCCTGTCAACTGGACGACATCAGCGAGGAGTGACCCGGGTTGAGTCTCCACCTCCTACTGGAAGTGATATAAACGGGGACACAGAGGCACACGAAAAGGGAGCTGCCACTGTTTTTCAAGGTATCATTTCATTTAATGCCTCATTTGAACGTTTGAGGCAGGAACTTCCATACTCTCATTTTCTAGATGAGGAAACTGAGTCCTTAGAAGAGTGGATACACACCTTGCCTGTGACAACATGGCTCACGAGTGGCAGAGCCAGGACTCAGTCCGAGGCAGTTGAGCTCCAGAACTTGTATTCTTTTTTTTCAATAATATGTTTTTTAAAGAAGATGCTTAGATTACATAAATATTACACAGAAAACATAGGGATTCCCACAAGCCCCGCTCCCCACACCCTCCCACATGAACATCCTTCATTAGTGTGGCACATTCATTGCAACTGATAAACACATCCTGGGAGAGCTGCCACTTTTGACCGTGCCACGTGAGAGAGGACTTGAGGATCGCTGGCAGCCGAAGCTGAGGCACGAAGCTCCCAAGAGGCTGGGCCCATGGAGCAGCTCAAGGCTGAGGAGACAGCCATACGCCCGATAGCCCACAGCTGGGCTCGGGAAGAAAGGTTCCAGGGCCTGGGCAGACAGGCCAGTAATGGATGAGGAAAGAAAGTTCAGGGATGGACCCAGCGACATGGAGAGGATTACATGACGAAGTTGGCATCGCGAACCACGGGGGCAAAGACGGACTTGTTAGTAAGTGGTAGAGGCACAGCTGATTATCCACTTGGGAAAGATAAAACGAGACCTGCCTTCACGGCAGACACAGAAACAGACTCCAAATGGATAGGGGTTGGAACGTACCACAGAGCTGGAAGAAAACACGGTTCAGCTCCTCTCTGGCCTCAGCCCAGGGAAAAGCACTCAAACTATGATCAAAAACCCACATGCAGGGGGGCGGATGTGGCTCACAGGGCTGGACGTCCGTCTGCCATATGGAGGGACCTGGGTTCGATCCCCGGGACCTCCCGGTAAAATAAAAAATATATATATAGAAGGCGCATGGGCTGCCAGGCTCTGTGAGCAGGTGAGCCACCAGGCCCCGGGAGCCATGCAGCAGGAGGATGACGTAGCAGGGGAGAGAGAAGATGAGATGCTCCGAAAGCTCCGGAAACCAGGAACCGAGGTGGCGCAGGTGGCAGAACACCTCTCTCCTGCATCGGAGATCTCCAGGATCGAATCCTGGTGAAGACTGGAGGAGGAGGAAGAGAAGAGATGGCAGGAAACAGACACAGAGGATTGCCCAGCGAATGGACACAAAACAGCAAATGGGGAGGAGGGGCGGTTAAAATGGATAAAGTAAATAAATCTTAAAAAAAAAAAAAACTACCAAAAAAAAAAATCCACGTGCAGTTAAAGAAAAGACTGATCTACATGAAAACACAAAAATGAGAGAACTTGGGAAGCGGCTGTGGCTCAATCAGTGGGGCTCCCGTTTACCATATGGGAGGCCCTGGGTTCGGTTCCCGGGGCCTCCTGGTGAAGGCAAGCCCGCCCGCACGGCGTGGTTAGCTGACCCAGCGAGCACAAGCAGCAAGGGGGGGATGAATGAATAAATAAAAATCTTTAAAAAAAAAGAAAAAATGAGAGAACTTCTGCACGGAAAACAAACTTCCTACAGAAACTGAAAAGACAAATGACAAATAGGGACTAACTATTTGCAGTACGTATCAGAGATCCAGGGCCACAGCTCTAGTAAGGAACGTTTATAAAATGAGAGAAAACGACTAAAAACCTAATAGGAAAATGAACAGCAAACATGAAGAGGCACCCACCGCAGCCGACAGAAGGCGGCGCTGGCACCTGGGGAAGGCCCTCGACGCCCGGCCGTGGCGCGCTGGCTTCCGAGTGGGGATCCACCGGGCTGGCAGCCCACGGCTCCGGGGCCTTCCCACGCCGCCGCCACCCGGGCTCCGGGGCCTCCGTGGGCCTCTCCGTGGGCCTCTCCGTGGGCCCTCGGGGTCCCTGGCCCTGCCGCCCCCTCTTGCTGAGGCTTCTATGCCACCGCTTAGAAAGGGTTCCAGGAAGAGGCTCGCGACCCGCGCGGGGCCACCAACGGGCTCACACACAGCAAGCGGTTCGCTCTAAGGCCGGGATTTTTTCGTCACACACGCTCCCTTGCTCTGCCCCCCTGAAAGCAGGCACCCCCAAACCAGCGCTCACCAGAAGGGGCCAGGGCTGCACGGAAGGCACGCGGCTGGGCAGGGCCCTGGCCCACGTCAGCACCACGGCCCACGCGGGGGCGCGGGAGATCCGGGGTCCTGGACGCTGAGGACGAGCAAGCGGGACAAGGGAGGGCCGGAGGTGGACCCCCGGTCTTACGAGCCTAGGCAGGGGCCCGCGATGCAGAGCCGGGCGCCGCGGAGGGGACAATTAGCAGCACCGGCACAGGAAGCAGCGCCCTTAAGGTGGGAAAAAGCCAACGCCCACCCCAGGAGGGGCAGCGCCAAGCCCCAAGACGGGCATCCTTGTGGCACGAGGGGGCGGGGCACTGCGTTTCAGAACGCTGGTGCCATAAAGGACGGAGAGCCACGGAACCTTCCACATCAAAGAAGCTGATGAGACGCGGCCCCGGAAGGCGGCAGGTGACCCTGCCGTAGGGCGTGACAGGAGGGGAGACGCCGTGGGGCCAGGATTGGGTCAGCTTGCCCAACACGAGTAGACAGCGCGTCCGGCCGAAACACAGCGGGCGCGGCCGCGTGACGCTGAGGTGTGCGGCCACCAGCGAGTCTGCGCTGGGAAACCCACGCTGCTGTGCGCGGGCCGCGGCTCACGGCACACGCTCACTCTCCAAGGGCTCAGGAAGGTCAGTGTGTGCACACGCGTGTGGTGCCCCCAGGCCCCTGCCTTCTGTGCCCGGCCGCGTCACGAACGCTCAAGAAGGCGCCTGCAGACGAAGCCCAGGAAGGCCAGTCCCCAGAAGTGATCACGCGCCACAGCTCACGGGGAACACAAACCTTTTTATTCCATTTCCCTTTTCAACACTGAAGTCCAGACGTTTACTCTGAAGTCTCGAAGGGCGCCATGGACTCGAGGGGGCCCTTCTACAGCTCCCGAGGCCCGGGGCTCCCCAGAGGCCTCTCAGGCCACGGGAGCCCGTGGAGCCCACAGCGGCCGCCTCCCCAGGGCAGACGCCACCCGCCCAGACAGCATGGCAGCCCGTCTCGCAGCCAGCGTCACGGCTGCGCAGAGCCGCGCCCGGCAGCCCGTGCAGGGTGAGCTCATGGTCCTGGGCTTCTCCCGGATTGTCCTGGTCGTGGCTGGAATCGGCAGGTCTGTGCTCCCGGGAGGATGGCCGCGCGGCCTCTGCCGGAACGCGCCTCAGCGTCGCTCCAGAAGCACCAGTTTCGGCTGCAGGTTGAGGTCGAAGGGTGGCAGCCGGGTCAGGTTCAGGCTCACCCCGCCGGTGCCCGTGATGCTGGCCAGGACGCGGTGCGTGTGTGCATACGGGGCCAGCAGCGCGGGGGCCGCCTCTGCCAGCAGGTGCGTGTAGGTCAGCATGTGCTCTGCGCCGGGCGGCACGCCCTCCCGCTTGTCGTAGCTGCAAGGGAAGCGCGCGGTGTGCACGCCCGTGGCTCACGGACCCTGGCTGGCGCCACCCCCGCAGGGGAGCAACGCCACCCGCACACACACCGTGGCAAAAACCACAAAACCGCAGAACCCACAGGAAACCTACCTCCAGCCCGGGTGGACTTCTAAAAACCGAGACACGCCCGTCTGCGCAGCAGCTGCGTCGATGTGCAGAGAGACGGCTACGGAAGACAGGCCCGCTCAGCCGGCGTCCCCGGTGCCGCCGCCCGCCCCCAGCCCGCCCGCCTACCTGTCTGGGGGGGCACCAGCTCGTGCAGCCTCCACAGGGCCACGCCGCCAGGGTAATTGAAGTGGGACACGTACAGGGCTGTGGCCGAGAACAGGGCGTTGGCAAGCAGATGTCCCGCGACGAGGACGGAGCCCACCCTGCAGAGCCAGGACTTCCTGGAGTTGTTCAGGCTGGAAAAGAAGCGCCACGGCTGCCGCGGAGCACGTGGACAGGCCTCCTGACGCCCGCGGGGCGGGGGACGGCAACCTCCCCAGACGCTCAGCTCAGCACACCGGCCATCCGTGAGAGTCCCCTCAGGACCCAAGGAGACCTTTCCAAGCACCGCCCCGCTGGGGGCTGTGATCGGGCCTGGCCTGCGGGCCGAGTCCATGCTGCAGAGCCGCCTGCGCCCGCTGCCCTGGCCGCCTCCGTGCTGCGGGGCGCGGCAGAGGACGTGGCCCCTGGCCCTTGACGGGCAGCCTGCCGCCCCGGCCCAAGCGTGGGCTCGACCCCGGAATCCTTCAGGAACACGGGCCCTGGCCTCAGGCCCCACGAGGTCAGGGCCACGCGCCGCCTGCCGGGTCCACGTGCGCAGCTCCTGAGGGCGGGAGGCGGCCCCCTTCCCGAGCCCCCCGGGGTGGCCGCCAGCCCCCGCCCCTGCCTCCAGGGCGCGAGGCCGGCCAGGCACTCACATGTAGGTGCAGCCCCGGGCGGCCACGACGTTGAGGACAGGGACGGCGTAGATGACGAAGCGCAGCTCCTTGTGGGGCAGGAGGGAGTAGAGGCCCACGAAGCCCACCGCCAGCAGTGCCAGCACGCGAGTCCTCCGGTCCCCCAGGCCCAGGGGCACGAAAAGGACGCTGCTGCCCAGGGCCCGCGGCAGGGCCGAGTAGAAGTACCACAGCAGCGGGGAGGTCTCGGGGTTAAGGAGGCCGTGGCCTGGGCTGCGCCCGCGTCAAGCACCGCCTCCCGGAGCCGCCACGCGCGCCTCACGCCGCAGAAAGGATACGCCCCAGCTGGAGCTCTTGTTCAGCACGGTGTTGTACCAGAGGACTCGGCCTTCCGGCCACACGAGGCAGCGCCAAAAGCACGAGTCCACGGCGACCGTCAGGCCTGGGGGGCAGACGGGGTTTGCTCAGCAGGACACGGAGCCGGCGGCGCCGCGCGGAGCGCCCTCAGCCCTCCCTCCGGCTTCCCCCGGCCCGAGGCCCGCAGGCCGCAGGGCCCGAGCCAGAGGCCAGAGCAGCATGGCAGGAGGGCGGGCGGCCGGCACCTCCCCAAAGGGACCCCATCGCCGCCGCGCAGGGAGCCGGGCCGGGCCTCCGCTCCCCAAAGCAGCATCCGCGGGAGCCCGCGGGGCGGTGCAGGGCCCTGGACCCACCTGGACGACGGGTGCTGGTGCTGCCAGAGGCGCAGGCACCACCTCGGGGACGCCCCAGCCGCCCTGCATCCCCCCGGGACACGCAGGCCAGGGAGACCGACTCACCCAGGCAGATGGTGCCCGCGGGGGCAGCGTGGCCAAGCACGCGCCGCAGGGAGACCTTCCTCCAGCCCAGGGCCCAGAGCAGCAGGAGGCCCAGGAACAGGCTCAGCTCAGCACGGAAGACGAGGACCGCGAAGGCCGAGAGCCACAGGAAGTGCGCCCACTTCTGCCGCAGCCAGGCTGCCAGCGCCCACAGGACTGCGGGGGGGGCGGGAGGGGCGGGCAGGGGTGAGAGGGCGTGCTCAGGGCCCCCGCACCCCTTCCCCCAGCCCCCACCCCGCACACAGGTGTGCTCCCAGGTCTGCTCCAGCAGCTCGTGCCCTGGGGCCCCACTCCTGCAGCCCACCCCCACTCGGGCTGCACTGGGAGGCGACTAGGGGGCACGCGGGTGCTGGGGGCACTTGGGGAGCACAGGAGTCATGAGGGGGTCCTCAGGGACACGGGGGCACTGGGGTCACGTGGCGAAAACCCTCAGACCACCGTCGACACAAACGTGCCCAGAACAGGTGCCGCCCAGTCCTGAGAACAAAGGGCCCCAGGCTCTCGCCCCAGAATGTCCCGTCGCCGAGCAAGGCCGAGCCCCAGGCCTGGCGCGGCGCCCCAGGGGGCGCAGGGCCGCGGCACGTACACAGGGGCAGGGCCAGCACGTTGGGCAGCGTCCGCGTGCAGTAGAACATCACGTGGAACTGCGAGGCCGTGAGCCAGCAGAAAGCCGCAGCCGCCAGGCCTCCGAACTGCCGCCTCACTTCCTTCTGTAACGCCCAGAGTCCGGAAATGACGCTGAGCCCGAGGAGTCCTCTGACTGAACAACAAAACAGACGAGGTGACGCACAGCACGGCCTGGCGGGTCACTGGCCGTCCCTCTCGGGAACTGCCCAGCTGCCACCTGTCCTCCCAGCCCCCTCCCTACTCTTGGGCCTCAGTTTCCTCGTCCATAAAGCAGGGTTCTGTGAAGAGGGGCTGGGGGGCCGGGGGTGACGAGAGCTTGCCAGGAACAGGTGAGCTGCCCTTGGGAGCTTCCAGGCTGCCCAGAAGGGCCCTGGGTAACAGGCCCCTGCGGCTGGGGGAGACGAGAGTGGAACCCCTTCCTGGTGGCACGGGGGGCTGCAGCCGGCAGTGGGGGTCTCCCGGTTCAGGCCCTTCTTGACCAGGGCAGACACGTGCCCACTCTCCCCTCTGGCAGGACCCCAGGCAGCTGCCCCCGCGAGGCTGCGCTGCACCCTCTCCCGCGCCGCTCGCAGGAGTCCTGGCTTCGGGGGCTCGCGGCTCTGCTGATGCCCCGTTGCGGCCCCCGCCGCCCCCACATCAGAGCTTCCTCCCCGGAACACGGGGTTGGAGTTGACACACAGACCTTCTCGCTTGTCTCAGCAAGCGTGTCTGAGCTCTCCCAGCAGCCAGCTGAGGGGTGTTCCTGGGTCTCCAGCAGCCCCTCCTTCCTTCGCACGTGTTGACCGGCTCGAGACCTGTTCTGTCCAGGCCTCATTCCTCCCCAGCAGCGTGAGGCTTGGCTCCCGCCCCAGGGGGCGCCCCAACCTGCCCCACCCACAGCAACCCCGTGCTGGTGCCGTCTAAAACGCCGCCTCCCTAACTGCAAGGCTTTCACTGCCTCTTTGATGGTCTCGCCTGCTCGCTGCCCACTATGCCAACTTAGATTTTAGAATCAGTCTATCCGTTCCCACTAGAGGGAAAAAATCTGATTTTTGGTTACAATATTTACCCTCCCACAAGTGTGGTATTTTCTCCATTTGCTCTCAATAATGTCTGTTTTCTGCAAGGAAGTCCTGAAAAATCTTTACTGTGATCCGAGGTATATGAGCTTTTCAGATGCCACTGCGAATGGAACGTTACTTTTTCACTTTCTGTTTGTTGCTTCTATTTGGAATTCATCTGATCTGCGTATTTTAACCTTGGATCCAGCACCTTGCTGAAGCCTTATTAATTCCAGATAACTATCTGTAGATTCTTCTGGATATCTGTTTGCAACGAGTCTTATTTCTTCTCTCCAGCCTTGACACCGCTCTCTTTTGCCACCTTACTGCCTGGCTAGAAACTCCAGAGGGCGGGAAGGGGCCTCGCCTCCGGGGGCAGCTCTCCAGGCCGCTCAGTCAACCGTGGCACCCATCCACGGCCCAGGGCAGGGGCTCCCGCCCGCTCCTGGCTTGCCGAGGGCTTCTGCCGCAGGGGAAAGGCTCCTCCTGGAGCTGCTGAGCCGAGCACCTCCTCTCCTCTCCTCTCCTCGGGGCTGTGGGGTGGTGGACTTGCGCATCCACCCTGGCTGCCCGAGGGCTGTCCCGGCACGTGTCCTCTCTCACGCTGCTGCACTCAGATCGCGTTTTTGTTTTTTTTTCCGTCTAGGTCCACGAGTCTAGCGAAGGAGGCTGGCCAGGAAGAGTCCACAGTCCCATCCCCTGGAAGATAGGGGGGCCTGCTCCCCCACACGTTCTCAGCGGGAAGCCGGCGGCACCTGAAGCCAGCACCGTGGGGAGATTTCACGTCACAGGGCGAGCATCAGCTGTGCGACTACCCAAACTCTACCTCGTTTCTGTTTCGTACAGCTACATCCTCCTAGAAAACTGTCCTGTTACCTAAACCTTCCACTGCACTAAGCAAAAAGCTGCTCCTGATGCTTTCACCTTCACTAACGAGCGGAACGGGGCGGCGCTCTCCTCGTCCTGGCATCCTGCTTCCCCCCAGCGGCACCGGTGCCTGAGCTCGCCAGGGCTGCCGCGACAGGTGGCTTCGACAGCGGCATGTCGTCTCCCAGCCCGGGAGGCCAGAGGCCCAGCGTCCCGGCGCCAGCAGCCATACCTGCTCCGCCGCTGCGTGGCGGCTCGGTCCCCGCCTTTGCCACGTGGCCCTCTGCCCCCGCCATGTCCAAACTCCCTCGCTCACGAGGCCTGCAGCCGCCCCGTGTCGAGGCCCACCCTGGCCTCACCTTCAAAGCCCCACCCACGAGCGAGTTCCAGCCACGGGGCCCGAGGACGCGAGCATGGCAGCGTGGGGGGCTCCACCTTGCTAGGCGTGTCAGAGGACCTGCTTCCGCACCAGGGGTCCTCTCTCCTCTGCTGGTTTCTACCTCACTGAAAACTGCTTCAGCATCTACTACCTTCTACGTTTTCTGGATTTATTTTGCTGCTCTTTTTCTGATTTCTCAAGCCTTTCCCCTTTTGTAATATACTCCTTTATATCACACAAGTTTTAGTGGTTTTTCATTATATTCAACAAAAAATATTCTCATTTCTTTTGTAATTTCTTTTTCGATACATAGATTATACACAAGTGAGTTTCTTTATGTGCAAACATCCAGGGCTTTTCAAGACTGTGGGGTTTTATTAATTGATTTCTGTAACTGAACTTCCACATTGGTCAAAGAGCAGTTTTGGGGACATCAATCCATTGACATCTGTCGAGACTTGCTTTGTTGCTCAGATATGAAACGTTTGTGTACACAAAAAAGCCCGTGTATCCTGTGTTTTCATCAGATTGGCTTGTTAATCATTTCATTCAAATCATCTATGTTTTTACAGATTTCTTTAATCTGCTTGTCCTAGGGGTTGCCGAAAGAAGTGCCGAAACCTCACTCTGTAACAATCCATTTGTTTTTCCTATTCGCCCGCTGCTGCTGTTTCCTGAGGCCGCGTGACCGGCGCCTGGAGCTGGGACCACCGGTCCCCTGGTGAGCTGCCCCTTCGTGGTGGGCTGCCCCTGCCCCGCAGTAACACAGCCACACGGCACCGTCTTCCCAACACTCCCCTGTGCTGCTGCTGGCCCTTACAGCAAGAGGGTCTCCTGGAGGCTGCGCCGAGTCAGATCTTACTTTTAAGTCCTATCTTACAGTTTTATCTTCCGGCTGCAATTTAAATGAATGGGACGCCTGACAAGATGTGGCTTTACGACCCTCATATTGTTACTTGTCTTATTTGCTTTCCTAGTTCTGGCAGCCTTGTCTCATGCTTTTATTAATTATTCCATTTCCCCCATCTATCATCTTGCTCATTACACTTCCACTCTTCTTTCAGTGGTCCCCTAGGAATTACATGCCGCGCCCTGACTTGGAGTGCCGTGGCGTCTTCCTGCCAGCACAGGGACCTCAGGATGCCAAGTCCGCACACCCTTTCCTGCAGAAGCTCACCTGGGTGGGACTTCTGGGGACACACCTGGAAGCTCCTGGAACGTGGCAACATCTTCACGGCGCGTGGAACTCAAGGCGGCCGTACCTTCGAGCCACTGGTGTCTCCCTCTGGCCATTCCCCGGATTTTCTGCCTTGGTTTTCAGTTTCCCATGGATGTGCCTCGGCATGGTTTTCTTTGTATCTGCTACTTACAATCGCTGAGTTTCTTGAATCTGTGGCTTGACAGCTCATCACCCACCCCCCACCTTCCGCGACTCTCCTCACACGTATTTTAGGCCTCCTCACTTTTTGCGTCTCACGTCACATCTCCTCTCTGTTGACTCTAACTCTGTCTCTCATCCCTCTTCCAGCTCATGAGTCTTTTTCGGAAGGTTCTAATCTGCTGCCAACAGATCCAACGTTCTTAATTTCAGTTCCTGTGCTTTTCAGTTCTAGAATTTCCATTTGGATTCTTTTTATAGTTTATAGTAGTCTGACAACTTTCCCCAGCTTGCCTTTTATTTCCTTAAACATTTTGAGCTATGAGTTTGTCTTCTAACTCCAGCACCTGGCCTTCCACATGCCTGGCTACTCTTGAGTGCTGGACAGTTTAGGAAAAGCTGTGGCGACAGCCTGAGCCCCAGGATGAAGTTAGCTCTTCCCGAAAGACACATTTCTGCCTCTGGCAGGCGCCCAGCACACCTGTGTGCGGTCAAAGCTGGCTTCAGCTCCCTGCCTCACAGAGCCCTCTCAAGTCCCACCCAGAGCTGGGAACTCCACCCCAGAGCTGGGAACTCCCAAAGCTGGCAGCCACCCCACTCCCCACCCCAACCCTGGCAAATCCCAACTCCAATTTTTAACCCCCAAGCCCCTGAATCTACGAACAGCTCTGCTGAACTTCCAGCCTCTCGGCCACCTCTGCCGGAACAGGCAGAAGCTTCCAGGGCAAAGGGGACCCAGTGCAGGCCTCCTCTGGAACCTCTGCTTCTTGAAACTCGGCCCCGTGACACCCCCAGGGGCTCTCGGACCACACAACCAGCTCAGCTCGCCTGGCTGCTCTGGGGTGGATTCCCGTCTCCATCCTGCAGCACCAGGGCCTGGGTTTCCTGAAGCCCCTCAGTGGGCCAGACCCACGCAAGGACGTCCTGCACCCGCTGGGGACACCTGCACAGAGTCTGGGCTGCAGACGTGATAAAGGGAGACAGGAAGACGGTGACACCGACTGAAAAACCAGCTGCACGGCAGTGCGTACACAACGCTCTGGACTTGGTTAAAAAAAGCCAAAAGCGCACTTGCAGCTGCAGGGAAACCTCTGGAAGGATGTGCACACAGGTGCGCCCAGGGAAGGCCGGGTGGGGCCTTGATGCGCGCAAGCTGCTTCCGCAGGGAGGCCGGTGGGCCACGGCCGGAAGCCGCTGTCTGGGCGGCTCCTTCACAAGTGGGCACGGCGCGAGCCTTGCCCACGGCATTCCACCTCCTGTGCCCACCGGCCCAAGGCTCGGCTGCGTGTCCAGGCCGCCGCACACCTGCGCCCTGAGCCGCCCGCGCAGGGCGGGCGCCGCGGCCCCGGCAGGCAGATGCTGCAGAGCGGGCGTGCTCGCTGGACGGCCCCTTACCTGCCAGCTGAGAGTAGAACTTGGACGCCTGCAGGAGCGACAGCAGGCAGACCACAGGGCTGGACACCGCCGCGAGGAACATGGGCCCGAGGAACGTCCTGGGGACGGCGCCAGGGAACTCGTGGTGGTCGTACTGCAAGGGCAGGAGGTGTCACCGCAGAACCCCGGGGCCGTGGCCGGCGCCCTCCCACGAGGCCCGGCGCCCTCACCTGGTCCAGGTCCAGGCGGTGGTAAAGCAGGTCGTGCGTGGCCTGCAGGTTGAAGCTCTCCTCCACTTTGGTGTAGGGGCAGGTGACGAGGTGGGTGGCGGCGACGGCGACGAGCAGCCCCAGCAGCAGGGGCTGCCTGCTCAGGGACCTCTTCCAGACCATTCTGGGCTTGAAGCTGCACGTGCCCCGACGGAGCCAAAGGCGAGCGGCACCAGAGGTTCACACCTGCTACGGTGGCACCTGCAAGGTTCCAAAACTGCTAGTTTTAACTTCTCTGTAACTCTGGAAATGCGCCAAAACAGAAAGTTTAACAAGTTAAAAGGAGAGCTTCATGCGCTAGGCGCCTTTTACATTGTCACCAGCGACCCTGCGCTTTCAGCTCTGAACGCCTGCTCGGGCTGTGGGAAGGCCCGTGGCGGCACATCCTCAAGACGCTCAAGCCAGTAAGGGAGCAGGTGAGCCCAGGCCGGGCCGCCGTGGTACCCAGCCAAGGATGGGAGCAGGAGGCTGTGAGCGGGTAGGGGGGGATGCACCGAAGGGTGCGGAGCTGAAGGCAAGGGAGACCACCCTGGGGGAGGGCTGGGCGCAGTGCCACCTGGGGAAGTGTGGCAGGATGGTGCACGGCTCGTCGCGGGGCCATGGGGGCCAGAGAGCGCCACCCCAGGGCAGCCCCACACCAGGCGGGAACCGGAACACAGAGCCGCCACATGCTCACGTGTTCTTGAGGGGTACACACGGATGTGACTGAAACTGTAACCCAAATACTAGAGAATGACTTTGAGGGAGCCTACAGCATGAAACTTCTTAAGAAAATCAGGAACGGTCTAGCTCCCACGCCTCTTTCCATTTCAGGAGAGAAAACAGGATCTCAAATGATTCTTATTTCTGAGGTCTCTTGGAAAAGGCTTAATTTTATGCAGTCAGAAAACACACCAGGGCCGGGAACAAAGAGAGAGGAGAGAGAGAACCACTCTCTCACTGCTGCAAGGGCAACCTGGAAGAGCTCGACGCCGACAGTGTGGCTCAGGAGCCGGCAGGTGGAAGGAATCAGTAAGTTAGAGGGGACAGGGCCCGACTTGATATGGCACTGTTGGGAGCGGGGTGGGGGAGGAAAGGAAAAAACGGCTTTAATGATTTCAGAAATAACAAAATAGGCAGTTCTCATTAAAGAGAATAACTTTTTCTCTTTCCCAAATAGAAAAACTTGATATTGAACAAAGAGAAAGATCTGCAGACCAGGTAAGGAACGAGACCTCCGCCCATGGCAGGGGAGCATCTCCTGATGGGCAGGACAGCAGCAGACGGCCCCACAAACCCACTGCTGACCCCCAGCAGCTGTGCCCACCCCTGGCTCCCAGTCCTTAGACGCCCAGCCTGAGAATTTACCAGAAGGGGCACATCTGGAAGCCCCCAGTTTTAGGGTTTTAGGCTGCCCTAAGGAGACTGGGAAGGACAGAGGGAGGGGAGGGCACGGCTCTCCCTCCTGCTCTCCTCTGGCCTTCCTGTCCCCAACCCTCTGCTGCTCCTTTCTCCCTCCCAGTAAAAGCCAAAGTTCTCACAATGGCTTGAGGGGACCCACAAAGTCCAACCTGACCTCCCATTCCCAACAGTCGTCGTCCCCCCCCCATAGGCTCCACTGCAGGCATCTGGGGATCCCGGGAAAGGCCCTCTAGAGCTCACTCATGTTGAGTTAAGGATGGTTTGACACCCATCTCCCCTGTCAGACCAGTGACCCTGCATGTCCGACTCTGGTGTGTCAGCAGAACCCTGCCTAGATCTCAACACACCAACTTACGTTTCCCTGAAAAATATGTCAATGTCTTAGTTTCCAGTAAAGCAGAGGAAAAGACAACATTCATACACCACTCCTCGTGTTTTGGGGGGGGAAAAACAACTGTCACCGTTAGGAAAAAAGGTTGTTTAAAGAAACAGGAAACATCGTAGCTAAGTTTTCAGGAAGGCAATCCTGAAATGGGCTCACGGCTGCCGCAGGTTCTGCTAAGAACAGTCCAAATTTGCCTACTCCTCAAGCTGTGGGGTGCACAGATTTCTCACTTCTGAGTTATGTACGTGAAGATGTTCCATGCAGAAGACTCAAGGCCTGCCAGGCCTCGGGCTCCTCCTCACACGTGGCCTGCTGGCAGCAGAGGCGGAGCACCAAACGGCCCAAAGCAGCTCTTGTGCAAGACAGAGGCGCGAGTTAGCGTCGAAGGCTGGGTCAGGATCTCTGAAAGACATGCGTGCCACGTCAGCAAGGAGGAAACCACAATCAGTAGGCAAGTGCGGCATCCCTGCCGGTGGCTGGTGGGTGGATCAGAAGCACTGGGCAAGCAGGCTTCCAGCACACCCAGAGGTTAGACAGGCTCGGAAATTCGGCCTTAAGGTGTAGGTTACGGGAGGATGGCAACTCAGACGACCTACAAGCCCTCTGGTCTATTTGGATTGTGTGGCCTCTACTAAAACTGGCCAAACGAGACAAATTATCAACCTCTCGGCTGAAAACAAAAATTATCTGGTGCAAACCGGGCCTGCTGCTAGCCAAAGACCGTGTATAATTTTGCATTATTTGTGCTGCTTCCGGTGGTTGCGCACCTCACTGGCAGGTTCTCTAGAGCCCAGATAATGCACATCCTGTTTTCCATTTAAACCAGGCGTTTGGCACTTAGGTAACTGAATCCTCTCCCACAAGTGGGAGGAAATGCCTATTCTTAAGCCCTCAAAGGCTGACTGGGATGCCCTGCTCCCCAGGAGACCCCCCCGGTCCCCAGGTGGCGGCCCTGCGCCCCAGGAGACCCCCCCGGCCCCCAGGTGGCGGCCCTGCGCCCCAGGAGACCACCCCCCCGGCCCCCAGGTGACAGCCCTGCTCCCCAGGAGACCCCCCGGCCCCCAGGTGGCAGCCCTGCGCCCCAGGAGACCCCCCGGCCCCCAGGTGGCGGGCCCGCGCCCCAGGAGACGGGCCATGGGGCGGCCAGGGTCGGCGCTCGCATCCCATCCGACACGCGTTGACTCGCGGGATGAGGCCCGAGGAACCGCGGCCAGCGCCGTTCTCGCCGCGACCCCCGACCCCCCCCCTCCCACCCCCCCTTCCTCGCCGCCCGCCGGAGCGCTCCGGCCACCACGCGCGCGCTGACCTCGCCGCACAGCTCCCTCGCCCGCCCCCAGGCGCCCCGCGTCGCAGTTCGGCCAACCGGTCAGACCTCGGCCGGAAGTGGGGTGGCGGAAGCAGAAAAGATGCGAAGCCCTTCCCGAACCTAACATGGCCACCGGAAGCCCCAGCCACCATCGCGGCGGAGCTCCCTTCCTGTCCGGAGTAAAGATGGCCGCCGGGGACCCGAGGGCTCGGGGGCGTGGCGCTGGGGCGGATTCCTGTGTCCCCGCCCCCGCTCCACCCTCTTCCGGTAGGACGCTGACCCGGGGCTTTCCCATTGGCTGCCGCTCGTGTCGAATCTGGATTGGGCCACATCAGAACGGGGCGGATCCAACGGACCAATGACGGAGCGCGGGCTGGCGGGCTGGGCGGGGCGTCGCCGGCGCGATCGAGTAGCCCCGGGAACAGCCGGCGCTGCGCCGAGCGGTGGGCGGCCCCGAGGCCGGAGCTGGCGGCGCCTCCTGGTCGCCCGAGGCTGGACTCGGCGAGTGCCCTCGGCCCGCACCTGCGCCCGCCGCGACTCCCAGGGCTGTGCGGCCTCGGCCCCGCGCCATGCGCCCCCCGCCCCCGGCCGCGCCGGGGCTCCTGCTGCTGCTGCTGCTGCTGCGGCCCGCGCCGGGCGCCGCCAAGACCCCGACGCCCTGCAAGCGGTGCCGGGAGCTGGTGGACAAGTTCAAGCAGGTGGGCGGGGGTTTCGGAACTGGTGACCCAGCTCAGCCAGGTGGACGGGGGTCCCTGGGCTGGTGGATCAGCTCTGCTAGGCAGGCCGGGGTCCTGGGGGCTGGGGGACCGGCTCAGCCAGGTGGGCGGGGGTCCTGGGAGCAGCAGGGTGGGGGACTGGTGGGTGAGTTTAACGGAGGAGTTGGGGCTGGGGGGCGTTCAGTGCACAGAGCACCTAATTAGGGACCTTTCACTTGCAGGGAATGGTGGACACCGCGAGGAAGAATTTCGGTGGTGGAAACACCGCGTGGGAAGAGAAGACCCTGTCCAAGTATGAGTTCAGGTGGGCCCTGCCCCCGCCCCTCCATGACCGGCTGCACCTGGCCTCGGCCTCCCCTCTTGCCTCTGCGGCCCTGGCGGCCACTGTTTCCTGGTAGGCCTGTGGTCGTGAGCTTTTCCTAAGATACCCTCCTGGGTCTTCCAGCGAGATCCGGCTGGTGGAGATTCTGGAGCAGCTGTGCGAGAGCAGCGACTTCGAGTGCAACCGGCTGGTGGAGGAGCACGAGGAGCAGCTGGAGACCTGGTGGCTGGGCCCGTGAGTGCCGCCCGCCAGCAGGGCCCCTTGTTTTCTTACTTGATTCTGAAACGACTTTGTGCTGTGGCACAAACAGCATGTCACATCGCATGTCGCCAAAGCGCCACCGCCAGGACAGGGGCGCAGCTCTGCCCCCCAGCCTCCTTCCGGGCCTGCCGCTCATCTCGTGCTCCACAGCTGCGGCGGAGGGTCCCTGGGGGAAGCTGGGTCTCTTGGCCCCTTTGGAGGGCCCCGGCCAGTCGCCTTGTGGGACGAGCCTCAGGCGGGTGACCGGGCCTCCTGGCGCTGGCACTGTCTGCGCATCGCTGGGTGCTTGAAAGTGCGCTTCTGCTAGAAAGAAATCCGTCCCACGAGCGCGATTTAACGAGCGCGTTTTACTCCTCAGGAAGAAGGAGCACCCAGACCTGTTCGAGTGGTTCTGTGTGGAGAACCTGAAAGTGTGCTGCCACCCCGGCACGTACGGGCCGGATTGCCTGGGTACGCTTTGCCCTGGGCGGCCCTGAGGGTCCCGTGCGCGCCCCGTTACTGCCGCAGGTGGTGGTGAGAAGGATAAAAAGCGCAGGGAGGGTGCCCAGGCCTGAGCTTGTCTCTCCGGCTCCGTGTTGTGGAAGCCGTGTGCAGAGACGCAGCCGCATGGCCGGGGGTGCCTGTCTCCTCCAGGGTGTCTTTGGCTTTAGTCAGCTGGGGCAGAGCGGCCCGTGAAGTCTGGGGAGGGTCCCGGACCCCGCCGCCGACCTAGATGAGGTGGTGCCGTGCCTGCCAAGGTTGGTCGTTAGGGGAGGTTCTTGTTGGGACCTCTGGGCGCTTCATCCAATAGTGCTTTCAGCTCAGGGGGTTCGGAGGCCCGCGGAGCCCTGCGGGGGCCGCCGGCCATGGGCCGCTGTCAGGCTGCGGTGCGGGAAGAAGCCTGCATTGAAACGGAAGCCGTGGTTTACTTTTCGGTCCTAACAAAAGACGTCCTCGCAGAGTGGACGTGGCTCAGGTGGTTGAGCGCCTGCTTCCCACATGGGAGGTCGTGGCTTCGGTTCCTGGTGCCTTTTTTCTTTTTTTTTTTAAAGATTTTATTTATTTATTCATTTATCCCCCCCTTGCTGCTTGTGCTCGCTGGGTCAGCTAACCACGCCGTGCGGGCGGGCTTTGCCTTCACCAGGAGGCCCCGGGAACCGAACCCGGGGCCTCCCATATGGTAAACGGGAGCCCCACTGATTGAGCCACAGCCGCTTCCCCCTGGTGCCTTTTAAGAACAAACAAAACCAATTCAGGGGAGCCGATGTGCTCAGCGGTTGAGCGCTGGCTTCCCACACCCGAGGTCCTGGGTTCACTCCCAGCCCCAGTGCCTCAAAAATAAAAGGCAGCTTTGACGGTCTGGACCGGTGCCACACCATCCCCGAGCCCAGAGGTCCACTGGCCGCGGACGGCGCCCTCCCAGCCTCCCCGCGCTGTGTCGGCACAGCAGCGGCTTCCTTGTCCCGTGCGGCTGCACACACCTTCAGGACCCCGGGATCCCGGTGGGGAGCGGGGAGGCTCTGTCCCCGCAGTGCCCGTGTGTGTCCCGGAAGCAGGCCTGACGCTCGGGGCGGGGCGGGGGTGAGCGCTCGCTTGTGTCTTCCGCAGAGTGCCAGGGTGGGTCGCGGCGGCCCTGCAGCGGGAACGGCCACTGCCGCGGAGATGGCAGCAGACAGGGCGACGGGAGCTGCCAGTGCCACATGGGCTACGCCGGGGCGCTGTGCACGGAGTGCGCCGACGGCTACTTCAGCGCGCTGAGGAACGAGACGCACAGCGTGTGCACAGGTGACGTGGCATCGCTGCCCCGAGGCGGGGGCGCCCAGGGCTGAGGGAGGGCTTGAGGGGCCCTGGGGATCCGCCCGGGAGGCTTCCTCACCCCCGCGCCTCTCCCAGCGGGTGGGACCAGAGCCCCGCGCAGGCCCAGGCAGTGCCGAGAGCTGCGTCGTCGCCGGGCGTGTCGTTTCACCCCCTTCACCCCGGCGACGGTTCGAGGCCCGGGAACAGCCTTCTTCAGACGTGCTCTTGCTCTCCTGGACTTTTCCGTTTGTTTCCGCCCCGCTGGCCTTAACTTCCCAGTGTCCCAAGTGGCCTCCGTGCCTGTGATCGCTCCCGCGAGAGGGTCTGCAGGTGCCGAAGGGCCGCTGCTCACCCCGACGCCCGCCCCTGCCTCCAGCCTGCAGCGAGGCGTGCAAGACGTGCCAGGGCCCGACCAGCAGGGACTGCTCCGAGTGCGAGGTCGGCTGGGCCCTGGAGGAGGACGCCTGCGTGGGTGAGGGCCCCGTCTGCACGCCTGGGGTCTCCGTGCGCCGCTCGGGCTGCAGAGCGCAGCTGGACGGGGAGGAGCCCGCCCGGTTGCCTTCGGACCGCTCTGCGGCGCAGGGGCTCGGCCGGCGGGCAGCGCGGGCACGCACACCCTCGACCACCGGGCGGGAGGCCCCAGCGGCCAGGCCCCCACCTGAGGCGGCAGCCCCTCGCCCGGGACTGGTGGGCGTTGCAGGACAGTCCGCGGGAGGGTGTCCCACACGCTGCCCCTGGTCACCACTGTCCTCGAAGCGGCCCCCCCGCTGCAGGCACCAAACTTGCCCCATGCCCCCAGGCGCTTTGGTAGAAGGCAGCGCAGAGCTGGCGCAGGCCAGGGCGGCTCGGGGCTGGGGCCCTTGCGGTGGTTTCACTTGAGGCAGTGGGGGTGAGAGGTTAGCTCAGCAGAGTCCAGCGAGGGGGAGGGCGTGGGGGGAAGAGCGGGGAGCACGCAGGGGGCCTTGGGGGTGGGGAGGGGGCTGCGACCAAGGGCACAGCCGGTTTGCCCGGCAGCTTGGTACATTGGCGGCCAGGGCAGCAGCGCCCGGGTGGGCGGGCCGTGGCGGTGCAGACGTGGGACAAGCCACGGGGGCGTGAGAGCCGAGGGTGCGCTGGGGTCCTGAGACCAGGTGGGCAGCCACCGGCCTCCGGGTTGCGAGTGGACACAGACGCTGTCAGCCCGCAGCCTCACGCGCAGCCAGTTCCCGGCGTCTCGGAGGAGTAGGAGGGTTGGCGCGACGCGGTGTCGCCTCACGGCCCCGCTGGGCGCTTCTATTGCAGACGTGGACGAGTGCGCGGCCGAGACGCCCCCCTGCAGCGGCACCCAGTACTGCGAGAACGTCAGCGGCTCCTACGCCTGTGAAGGTGCCGCCCTCCCGCCCGGCCCCGCGGGCTTCCACCTGTCCGTTTGTTAGAATGACTTCTATGCTTTCTGACCATCTCAGACAAGCTGCCATGCAAGTAATCGGTAGCTGCTGCAGAAAAGTCCGAAAACCCACATACCTCGAAAGAGGGACTTAGGACTGAGCCCTCAGCCCCGTGGGCGTGTCCGTGCCCGTCTCATTTCACGGCGCCTTCCTGCCTGTCTTTTTTTTTTTTTTTTTAAGATTTTATTTATTTATTCATTTATCCCCCCCTTGCTGCTTGTGCTCGCTGGGTCAGCTAACCACGCCGTGCAGGCGGGCCTGCCCTCACCAGGAGGCCCCAGGAACCGAACCCGGGGCCCCCCACATGGCAAACGGGAGCCCCACTGATTGAGCCACAGCCGCTTCCCATTCCTGCCTGTCTTTGTCATTCCACGACGTGCTGAGGACGTCCTTCTCCGCGTCCTCCTCCCCACCTGGCCTGAGGACTTGGCAGCCGGTCGCCGTCCCCAGTGCTGAGCGGTTACGTGAACGGTTTGCCGTCCCTGCGAGCCTGGAATAGCTCCGTCGTCAAATCCCTTCTCGGTCTTCATCGTTTTCTTTGGAGTAGTCGCCCCTGGTGGGATTGGTCGAGGTCTCCCTCTGCCACGTCCCTGACAGCGCCCCGTGGTTTTAGCTTCTGTGTGTGCTTGTGTTTTCTGTGACGAGGAGTTGAGCTGGGAGCCTTTCCCGCGCCTCCGCCTCTTACTCTCACGAGCCCCCGGTAGAGCCCCCGTAGGCCCGCCGAGCAGGGCCTTTCCTCGGCTTTGTTTTGAGTCGCTGTGCGCAGTTTCCATGGTCTTCAGTTTGCCGGGCCGGCAGCTCTTTAGGAACACGGCATGGCCTCAGCTGGAGTAAATCTGCCATTCTGCAGGGACACGGGCTTTGAAGTGGCTTAGGAGTCACTGCTGGTTCCTCCAGCGGCTAAGAGGGTCCACGTTCTCAGCGTCAGACGGCTTCAGACCTGTTAGCAGGGTCGGGGTTTTGGGGTTCTGAGCAGGGAGGTGGATTGAAGCCACTGTCTTGTCTACAGAGTGTGACTCTACCTGCCTGGGCTGCACAGGGAAGGGGCCAGCAGGATGTAAGGAGTGCGTCCCCGGGTACGCGAAGGAGAGCGGAGCATGCACAGGTCGGTGGGACCGCGTGGGAATACACGGAAGCTTTTGGAGGGAGCCCTGCATGTGCCTGTCCTGGCCACGTGCTTGTCCTGGCTCAGCCGTGCGGGTGGAGACCCCAGGGGCCCCCTGGGCTGCCGCCCCTGCCCCCTGCCTGCCTTGGCGCCCCTCGCCACTCTTCCTGCCCACCGAGGCATCTAATCTGTGCTGTGTGTGAGTCGTGATGGCGTGTCATCTCAAACGAAAAGCTACATGAGGCTTTTCGTGAAATGGGTTTTCCACCGTAGACGTCGACGAGTGCTCGCTAGCGGAAAAAGTGTGCGTGAGAGAAAATGAAAACTGCTACAACACTCCTGGGAGTTTTGTCTGCGTGTGTCCCGAAGGCTTCGAAGAGACCAAGGACGCGTGCGTGCCTGCAGCGGGCGGTGAGTTGTGCCGCCTGCCTCGCCCAGCGCAGGGCTGTGTACGTGGCCCCTCACCCTGGGCAGTCCCGTGTCAAGACGTGGACCCAAAGCCAGGCTCCTGAGCACCTGCGTGCAGAGCTGCGGGGCGGGCGTTTGAGCGGGGGGCACGGGCTTCCCACAGGTGAGGCTGGGGTGTGCGCCCCGCCCGGGGGCTCCTGGGTAGGGGCCTCGCAGTGAGCACGTTTAAAATGAGGGAGCGTGCAGGAGAAAGGACCCAAGAGGGGGGGAGAAACCGAAGTTACCAGCGAAACAGAAAGACCCGAGAAAAAGCAAAACCAAAACAGAGTTTTGGGAAGGAAAGATCAAGTGGGGTTTGCGTCCCTCGCGGGCTGGCTGTGCGCCCCCCTGCTGTGTGGCGGGGGTGCCACCCGGAGCAGCTGTGGGTGGGCGGGGGCCACGGCGCCTGGCGAGGAGCCCCTAGGTGGGGCCGGGGCCGGCACAGGCTGGAGCTGGTGTGCACCGGCCGCCCCGCTCCGGGCTTGAGGCCCCTCCGGGCTCGTGGCCCCTGGAGCCTCAGCCGGGCCCTGAGGGCCTTCGGGGCGGACCCAGCGAAGCGTGTTTCCCGACAGAAGCGGAAGAAGAGCCGCCAACGCAGCCCCCTCCCCGGGAGGATCTGTGACCGCGCCCAGGACTGGGAGATCCCAGGGCCTCCCTTAAGTTATTCGCCCCCGAGCTCCCGTGGAAGCCGAGCCCACGCCTCCAGGCCGCCGCTCTTGAATGCCGGCGGCCCTTGAATAAGCCGCGCTTCTCCTCGTTGAACAGAGTCCTCTATTTTGATACCGTCCTTTATAATAAAATTGACCGTTGGAGGCACGCAGGGAAGGAGGGTGCGGCCTCGTCCCGCTGGAAAGCCCCGTTCGCGCACTTTGCACCTTTGCCGTCGAGCAGGCAGAGGACAGCAGCTCCGCCGCACGCTCACCTCGGCCTGTCCCGAGCCCGGGCAGCTGCGCCGCGCCCGAGCTGGCCGCTGAAGCGGCCCGGAAGGTGTTAGGGGCGGAGGGCCCGGTGGAGCTCAGCCGGGGCTGGAGAGAGACGGAGCTGTGCGGGCAGAGGGCCCGGAGGGGCGCTGCTGCGGGGGCGGGAGGCCAGGCTGAGCCGAGGAGCCCCCATTCAGGGGCCCTGGGTGCAAACCAGGAGGGAGGCCCGGGTTCCGAGGGGGAGGGGGACAGCGGGCGAGAGCACGGGCGCACCTGGGATGCACCTGTGTGCGGGGTGAGAGCCCAGCCCCTGGCAGGGTGACAGAGGACAGGACCTGGATGCAGGGCCGTCACCCCAACTGGCCAGCCTGGAACTCAGGGGGCCCCACGGCCTCGCCACCTGGAGAGGTGGGTCGGCCTGAAGGTAGGGGGTGCCCTGAGACCGGGAGACCCCTGGCTGGGGAAGTGCAGGTCCTGTGCTGTGGCTCTCCACCCCGGAAAGCAGGCCAGCAGGTCCTAGGCGGGCCTTCACCCTGCTCACCTTCGTCTTCCTCTGCAGGTGCCCCCTCCCCAACAGGGGCAAATGCTCCGGCTCTGCCCTGTCCTCTGCCCCCAGCCTCACTTGTCAGCCTCTTGGTGTCATTGCAGGAACAGGAAGGGCATTGGGCAGGCGGTGACTTGTCCTCTTCATTACCCTCTTCAGGAGACCCCCACCCCAACCCAAGACCGTGCAGGGAGGCTCAGGATGTCTGCCTAGGTGGGCCTGGCTCCTGGGCTCCCTGCTCTGTGCCCAGCTGGACAGGCCCTTGGGAGGGGCTGACTCAGCACCGCTGGTCCTTAGACCTGGACCGTGGGCCTGTGGATGGTCCCCAAGGCATGAGGTCAGACCCCCCTGCAGATGGCCCTGATCTGGTTTCTTTTCTCTCCCTGACTGCCAGGAAGCTCAAAGCTCTGAGCCCAGGTGCCTGGTTGGGGTCTGTCGTGCCTTTATGCCCCTTGTCCCCAGCTCTCCAGTGGTCTCCCTGTCTTAGAGGGCCTCTTAGGGCCCTCCAGACGTGTCGATGAAGAGAAAGTTCTTTCTCTGATGAGCCTCACTCCGCGCATGTCTGTAGCTCTCTCTGCGCCTTTTGCCGTCCCACAGCAGCATCCTCACTACTCAGCAGAGCTCCCCACTCGGTCTGCCAGGGCAGGGGCCCAGGTCGGCCATGGGTGTGGGGGCAAACCTGTCCAAGCCTGTGTCCCTGCAGCTGGCTCTCCCGTGGTTCCCCCGCCCAGCCGCGGGGGGCCTGATCGCCTCGAGAACCCCACCCTGCGCTCCTGGCTGTGCACAGGCCTGGAGGGCTCCGTGGGCTCCGCGGGGTAAGCACAGTCAGGCCTGGGGGAGCCAGGCTGAGGCAGGCTTCAGGGTGGGCCCCAGAGGGGAGCTGGGGGCAGATGTGTAGCGGGGGGGCGGGGGTAGGAGCCGGGCAGCTGCCCCAGGCCCCCCATCAGCTTCCACCTCCCTTCTCTGGGGCCCCGGCCTGGACAGTACAAGAGGCACCCCTCCTCGCCTACAGCTACCCCATCCTCCAGGAGCAGGCCCTGGGCCTCGGCACCCCTGGCTTCCTCCCTTCTTTCCCCTTTGGGATCTCTCGCCCACCCCCCCCCCAAGTTGCCCTGCCCACCCGCTCCACCCCGCCCAGCCCTCTCCCCCCAGGGCTCTGGGTGCCCCCTTGGGGCAGGGAGGGGCTCTCCACCAGAACTACCCAGCCTCAGTTTCCTCACCTGGGGGCAGGGAGGGGTTCCTCTCCACTCTGCCCAGCCTCAGCTTCCTCACCTGTAAACAAGGAGGAGTTTCCCAGAGAGGGGGTCGGGCTGGGGTCCTCTAGGAACAAGGGGGTGGGTGCTGGGGGCTGAAGGGGGCCTGGGCAGGGCCTCCTCGGCCGGGGCGAGGGCGGGAGCTGGGGTCTGCGCTGCTCGGCCCCTTGGCCAGCCGGCCAGCAGGTGGTGCTGCAGGGCCACACCAGGCCTGGCCGCCAGCCGGGTCGGGGACACGCAGGGAGCGGGAGGCCACCTGCTGTCCTAAGCCCGGGTCTGGGGAGGGCTGATGCCCCGGGGCGGATGTCTGTGGCCGGGGTCCAGGCCTGGTCCCTCCTGGCAGACGCCCTCGTCCTCTGGGAAGCGGGTCCAGCCCCCGAGGCCTTCTGTGCCCACCCGGTCCAGCTGATGCCGCCCCCTGACCCCCTGGAAGAGGGGCTGTGGGTCCATTTGTCCGGCAGACTCAGCGCGACACGGATTTTGGTGCGTGGACGCCTGCGGAGGCGTCCTTGACCCCCTCACCCCTACGGGTCTTGGGCTCAGGGAGACGCCGCCTTCGTCTTGTGCCCAGAGTCCGGTGGGGAGAGAGTGGGCATCTGGGGGGGGCAGCCTGGGACTGCAGGGCGGCGTCAGGAGGGACGTGGAGGGGGCGGCAGGCGCCCAGCTCCTCGCGGCGGTCCACCAGGCTCCGTACACCACATGAGGCCTCAGCACTGCGCCCCCCCATCTTCACGAGTGGCACCTACCACAGTTGGGTGCCTGGGCCAACTCTGAGATGGAGCCTCCTGGCAGGGGCTTCTTAGGGGGCACTCCAGGCTGCATACCCCTCATCTGATGAGAGGCTAGGCGGGGCCGGCCGTGGGGGCCTCTGCCAGCAGCTGGGCCATGAGCCGGGGCCGTGCCCGCAGCCCACCCCGCACTGCTCGGAGCCCTCGTCACATCTGCTGGGCAGCTCCTCGGGACTCGCGCGGGAGCCAGAGAGTTGGAGGAGGGAGGTCAGTGGGTGGCCTCAGGGCCACCACGGGCACTCAGGCGCCTTCCCGCCGCCCTTCCTGGACCCCCGCCCTGGGCTGGCACGCCTGCTCAGCTTGGGGCGCCTGCACCTGGACGTCAGCGTCAAGCGCTGGCAGAGGCCGAGGGCCACGCACTGGAATGCCGCCCCTGCCGCGCCCCGCTCGCCTCTCCTGCGGTCGCCTGCTGGGCCCAGGGCGGAGCTGGGAGGGGGTCTTGCCATGTTCCTCGGGGAAGCACCGATCCTCCGGAGCAGCCCTGCTCCCAGCCCTTGGTTCCCGGCCCAGGTACGTCCCTTGGGGGCCACAGTGCACCCCGGACTCTGGTTTTGGGTTTCTGCTGTGCCTGGAGGGAAGCTTCTACCTCAGCCAGTGGTCAGAAGCTTCTGGGAAGTGGTGTGCAGGCACGTCCAGGGGTCTCGGCCCACACCTCCTCTTGTTTGCTGCCACATGGGTCCCTTGGCCTGACGTGCTTGTGGGATCTTGTGCCAGAGGCTCCAACCTCTGCAAGCCAGGGGCTCGGCTTGGACCACTGTGCCCAGGGGACGCTGGGCCGTGTCCAGAGACGTTCCTGCTTGTCACGACCGTGGGGTGAGGGTGCTGCCGGCATCGAGTGGGTGGAGACACCCTACAATCCCAGGACAGACCCCCTTGAAGAATTATCCATCCCCAGACGTCAACAGGCAGCTGAGAAATGCTGCGGAGCCCCAGGCAGGGGTCCTGGCGGGGTCCTGTGGCCGGAAAGACGAGCGCGCTTTGAGGGCACGTCTGGCCCTGGCGGGGAGAGCCGCCACCCCTCCCGCGGCGGGGTCGCCTTGCTCCCGGGAACGGGTGGGTCTCGGCGAGGAGCGTGCTGCCCTGGGCTCAGTGTCCTTCCGAGGCGGTGCAGCCCCCAGGGGGCGACAGGCTGGCGGCACCAACGCCCGAGCCGGCCTGTGCCCGGTTGTTCGGCGCCCCCTCCACGTGGCACGTTCCCACGTCCATTCCCACGGCTCCCTGCACGTCTCTCCCCAGACCCTCTCGGCCCCCATCTTCCCCACGTCCCCTTCCAGCCAGCCGAGCTGCTGCCCACTGCCCACAGCCCATACTCTGTCCACTCAAACGGGCGGGCGAAGGGCAGTGGCCAGCCGTGGCCTCCTCCACATCCTGGGCTGGCCCATCACGAGCCAGGCATGCGCCCTCCTCACCTGTGCCCGCTGCTCGCGGGAACCCCCAGGAGGCCCCAGGTGCGAGCTGACGGCCATGGTGGGGCCACTTGGAGTCCAGGTGGATGGACCTCCTGCACGTGTGGCCTCTGGGACCCCCAGCCTCGTGACGCCCCAGCCCAAAGGCCTGCTCCCCAGTGACACGGGTGTCCCCGGGCCCACCCACCTGACGATGTGTGGGCTGAGCGCCGTGCCTGGAGGCGCACGGCACTTGGTGTCCCTGCTGCGCAGTCCGTCTCCATCGCGCAGAGACACCTGGAGCTCTCCAAAGGTGCGTGGTGTGAATTGAGCTGTGTCTCCCTACGGCACGTTCACGTCCTTGCCTGGGACCCTGGATGGGAGCGTAGGAACGGGGCCTTCGTAGACGCAATGGCACTCGGGGCAGCCCTAGCCAACACGGCCGCTGTCCTGTCAGAAGAGACGTCAGGACAGACGCTCGCAGGTGAGACAGAGCAGGGGCCAGCGCCAGGGGCACCGAGGATGGCCGCCAGGAGAGGAGGGAACAGGAAACTGCCTGGGTGCTTCCTGGGAGCTTCCTGGGTGCTTTCCCTGCCAGTCCACCTCCCAAGCCTTTCGGTCCCTCCCTCCTGGCTGCAGGGCTGCCTGGCGCTGCCTCCTCAGTGTGCCCCCCGACGCTTCTAGAATCGCCGAGGAGTGCTCACGCGCCCCGCCCCCAGCCCTCACCTGGACCCTCTGTGGTCCTGGGCTCCTTGAGTGCCGTCTGTTTTGCCCGTCACTGGCAGCACACCCCACAAGGATGGGCCACAAGAGGGGTGCGGGGGCAGAGCCTGAGGGACAAGGGCTGCCTTGGGGGCGAGCTGCCCCCCGGTGAGCAGGCTGCTGCTGGAGGCCATCCGCCCGCTGTCCCAGGCCACGTTAGCCCCTGCTCTCCCAGCCACACCCCGGCCTGGGCTCAGCAGACCTGCCCGGCTGGGCCTCGAGCCCCCTGGAGCTGGGCCCACAGGCCGCTGAGTCCTGGCCCCTGTGAGCTTTCCCACGCAGGCTTCCCCCTCGGCTCCCACGCCCAGGGTCTCCTCGTCCTTTACTGGGAGCGTGACAAGGCCACCTGATGACATGGTCCTTAGGCTGTGTTGGGCTGAGTCTCCCCCAAACCATCTCAGCTGACCGCCAGCGAGGCGCGTGGCGACGGGACTGACAGCTGGACGGGGGCAGGTGGAGCGCGACCAGACCACCCTGCACAGCTCATCCCAGGATGTCCCCAGGAGGCCCAGTCTGCAAAGCTTAGTGAGTGGCAGCTCACTGTGGGGAGGCCTGTCCTACTGTGTGGAGGCAGATCAGAGCAGGATGGGGGATACAGAGCAGGAGGGGGCAGGTGGGGGACAGAGTCCAGAGGCAGTTTTGGGGAAGTCCCCGGCTGCTCCCACGCAGTGCGCTAAAGCTGCGGTGGCCTGAGCCACGGGGACGCCCCAGCCCCCCCCCCAGGGGTCCTCTGCAGGCCTCATGTCCTTGCTCCCACGCAGTTCAGCACCCTCGGGAGACCCCGCGCTTTGCGGCCGCACCGGCCAATGAGTCGCGCCCCGCGCCCCCGCGCCCGGGGCGGCTGCGGCCCTGGGATACGAGTGGGTGGGGGCGCGGGGCGTGGCTGCAGGAAGCGCGGGGCGGCCCTGCGGGGAAAGAGGCGGCGCCCAGAAGCCGCGCCGGGGCCCGCGGGGGCGTCAGGACCGCTTGGTCCTGCTGCGTGGCCGGGTGCCCCGCCGGCCTGCGCTTCCCCCCGCGAACAAACCAGAACCGACGCGGCGATGGCGAAGGCCCAGCGCGCAGCAGCCGCACCGCCCGGGAGAGCACGTGGCGCAGGTGTGACCGCGCGGTCACCGCCCCCGATGGGCCTCTGCCCCCGAGTGGGGGGGGAGGTCAAGGCACAGCAGGGCGCCACCCGCGTGCACACTCAGCGAAGGGGTGCGTGGTCCCGGCGGGCGGGCACTGGGCTGCCTCCGGGGCAGGGCCCTGCGGCGAGGAGCGCCCCCAGCCTGCGCCTGGAGGGGCCGGGACCCCCACGACCTCGGCGGGCGGCCTTGCCGGGCCTGCTGTGAGACTGGGGGCCCGCGGTGCTCTCGGCCCTTGCAGGGAGGGGTTTCCCCTAGCTGCGCCCACCACCTCTCCGAAGGGGTGGGACGGGGGTGTCAGGGAGCCGCCTCCCCCTGCCTGGGTGCTGGGAATCTCGCATTAGGGGTCACCCTGCCTTGGGCATTGCCTGTTCCCCGCGTTCCCGTTCAAATGCCTATGGGGGTGGTGCTCAGGGACCCCCCCCCCTTCAGCTGCATGCTCCATGGGGTCTGGATTTTCTGCTCCGACTTGGGTATCGCTTTCGTGGGATCATAAAAGTCACCAGGGAGGGAAATGCAGTTAGAGGGAGTGGGGGCCCCAGCCTGACGGGAGGGGCGGCCTGCCAGCCAGGTCTGGTGGAGGAGGGCCCACCTGCTCGCCTCCACCCTGGCCTGACCTGAGCTCAGACCAGCCACCCTCTCGGTCTGGCCCAGCCTAGTACACGTCCCCAGCGAACCCCACCGGCTTCTCAGGCCAAACCCCCCAGAGCTGCCCTGGACACTGCCCGCCCAGTGCACTCCAAGGCTGGTCCAGGGAGAGTAGAGTCCAGAGGCCCCACCCCCACCCCTCGGGCCCCCTCACGGCTCCTCCCCTCTGCTCAGACCCCCTCTGTCAGCACATGCCTTCAGTGCCCCCTGCTTTACTGCCCAGCGCCTCCCCACCTGCACTGCCCCGGCCCTCCCCTCCCCACCCTCCACCACGCCCTGCGCGTTCACCGCGTCACCCCGTGATGGCTCGGCCAGAGCTGGGCAAGGGGTCGCCTAAACAGGGTCTGCCCAGGACCCTCTCTCAAACCTGCTTGTGGCCACAGCATAGAGTTGGGCGCTCCCCAAAAGGCACACAGGTGGAGGGTGCAGGCTGACCCCCAGCCCTTCCTCACCCTTCTCCTGTGCTGGAACCTGAGACCCAGGTGGGAGAAGGGGCTGATGCCACCCCCACCCCTGTCCCACCTGCTGAGCCCCCCACCCATTGGCTGCCCGACGCCCCTCCTAGGGTCAGGGTGGCTGGAGGAGGGGTAGGGGGCCAGCCTGGGACACTCCCCTCCCGCCCCTGCCCCCACCCCACGGCTGCGCCAGGTGACCCGCAGACCCCAGCTCAGCTGCCGTCAGGAAAACAGGGGCCCTTGTGCACAGCAGGGGTGGGGCCTGGGGTGCCAGCCCCGGGTGTCTCGGGCAGAGAGTGGCACCCTGCCCCCACGCAGTCCAGGCCAGCATTGTCCATTCACAGCCGGCCTTGGGCCACGGAGCTGCTATAAATGACACCCCCAGCCCCTCACACAGGGCCTGCAGGCACCCACTGCCCGGCGGCACCCGTCCACACAATCGTCCGCACAGGCTGCACACGCCCAGGCACCCAGAGGGATCCCGCTTGCCCTCTGCTCTCTGGGACCTCACCATGCCCTTGGCAAAGGCTCCCCCACCTTGCACACCCTCTTTGGGTGCTTTTCACCCCATGCCAGTCGCTCCTAAGGCTACCCAGCCAAGTGGAAGGCGTTCTGGCACCTTCCTCCTCTTTTAAGTCTGGCCTTTGACTCCAGGGGGGGACGGTCTCCCCAGGGATGCAGATCAGAGGTTCTCTCTGACCCTCGGCATTTTCGTCTGAGGAGCAGGCACCGAAATGTCCACCTGGCAGAACTCCTGGGGCGGCACCCCTGCCAGCATGGTGGCCCCGGTGAGTCTGGAGGGAGGCCCACCTGGGGGAGGCCCTGGGGCCCTGCTGGACCCAGGCTGAGCCCTCTGCTCTGGGCACCGCGGGGCCAGGCCAGGCCGGGAGGCTCACAGGGCTCTGCCAACCTCTGCCCCAGCCTGACCCCAAGGCCAGCCCCGGCGCTCACTCGCCCCGCGGGCGGGCACCACGGAGCTCCCCGCCCCCCGCTGCTCCCCGTCCTGCCCAGGCCGCCTGGGCCCCCGTGGCTGGATGGGGCTGGGGTGCTGCTGAAGTTATTGTGTCCAGAACAGGAAAGGAAAACAACCCTGTTGACGGAAAAGGCACATCCGCCACAGCCAGCCTTCCTGCGGCGGACAGAGGCCCTTTGTTGGGAAAACAGGAAGCCAGGATTTCCAGGAGCTGCCGGGCCACCCGCCGGCCGCCTGGCCGGGCTTCCTCTGCCAGCCACCAGCTGCCCTCCATCCACTCGGCCGCCTGCACCTCTGACTGCAGGGCTCGCCACCCCAGCTTCTAGCTTTGGGGCAAAGCTATTTGTCGCCCCTCGACTCCACAGTGAGGAGGGGGCACCTGGAGACCCCGGAGGCCGGTCTGTGAAAGTGCAGAGAGCCGGGGAGGCCCCCGAGGCTGCCCAGAGCCAAGACCCAGAGGCCGAGCGGTCCCCGGAGGGCAGTGGGAGACGGAGAAGGAACGTGAGCGAGGTGGAGCGCCATGAGCCCTGGGGGTGCACTGCTGCCCCCCGCCTGGGGCCTGTGGGGTCCCGGGGCCCCACGCCGCCCACTAGCTGTGCCCACCGTGTGCACACACTCACACGCTCCATTCTCACATACAACACACGTTCTCACGCCTGCACACGTGTGCAGAGCCCACAGCAGACGGGCGGGGGTCTCCAGGGCACATGCAGCCTTGCCCCAGCCCCACCGCCTCTGCTGGGGGAGACAGAGCTCTGTGCCCACCCCTCCCTCACCGGGCACTCCCCAAGCTGGGGCCATCTTGCCTGAACAGCTGGTAAGCACCGCAGGGTGCCTGACGCCGTGGGGGAGAGCGGCGCTGTGGCGGGGGACGGTCCACGCCGGGCTGCCCCCACCCCACCCAGCCAAAAGTTGCCCCTCCTTGCCTGCCACCCTGCAGGTGCCTTGTCCTGGCCTGCGCTGGCGCAGGGGGTCCGGGCCACGGGCTCTCACACCCCTGGCTCTGTCCAGACCTGGCCGGCTGGCCACCCGCCTGCTCCCCCTGCCCCCACTTTCTGATTCCATGGCTCCCTCAGGCTGGTGGCTGGGTCGGCCCCCAAGCCGCTCTGGGGCTTTTTCTCTGCTCTCGGTTCAGCCACCTCCTGACAGAAGGTCTGGACTGGGGTGTGCTGCGGGGGCCTGCAGCCAGCGGCAGCCCACCCAGGCCCAGCCAGCAGCGGGGGCCGGCCACGGATGACGCCACAGGCCTAAGGGCCTTGGCCACCTGCAGGGGCTCACAGGCTTGGAGGGAGACAGGGCAGCGGCACGGCAGCTTGCCCCCTGCCCCAGGCCCCAGCAGTCTTCCCCTTGGCACTCCTGGCCTGGGATGTGGGGGGCCCAGTTGAGGGGCACAGAGGATGCAGATGGCCTCCAGGGGACCCCCGCCCTGTCCCGGGAGGAGGCTGGGGTCTGGGAGAGCTCCTCACCTGCCCTCCGAGCACCACCTCCGTCTCAGTGTCCCAGGGAGACCCCGCTGGGCAGCCAGGTGGACAGGGGATGCCCAGGAGGGACGAGGGGATGGCAGGAGACCAGAGCAGGGGGGCAGGTGAGCGAGGGGAGCTGGTGGCAGGGGGGCCTCGTGGTTGCTAGGGAACTTGGCAGCCGTGTGGGTTCTTAGCAGGGGGCACAGGGCCCCTCGGCTGCCCAGGAGAGCCTGGACACTGGGCCTGGATGGTGCAAGGATGCCAGGCTGAGCTGCTGGAAAATCCCCTGCCTGTGATGCAGACCTGGAGGAGCATGAAGGCGGCGTGAGGCCATGCGGTTCTGGGTCTGCTCGCGGGGAGCGTGGGGCCTTGCTGAGAGACAGGCATGGGGGGAGGACGGCCTCCAGGATCAGGGTGGAGATAGGAGCTCGCTCATGGTGGACGGGTCGACCTTGACACGCCCCAGACAGAGTGGCTCCTTGGAGCATGCCAGCCTTGGCCCCTCCCTGCAGAAGCAAAGGTGGGGGTGGGCGACCAGGGCCTCAGCCCAGGGGGGCACGCTCCTTCCCCTGCCGCAGCACATGTGGGGTCCGCCGGGCCCAGCCCCCGCACGGCTCGCAGATGGCCCATGCTCTGTTCTCCACCAGTCTGAGCCCCTCCAGGAAAGGGACCCTGTTCTTGCACATGGGGTGGGGCTGCTAGAAAGGGGCGCAGCTTCCACAGGCCCAGGAACCTGCAGCAGGTGGAAAAGGTGAGGAGGAGGGAGCCGCCCTCAATGGCACTTGCAGGAAGAGACACTGAGGGCCCATGTCGGAGGGGCCCCATGCCAGCCTGTTCATGGGCCTGAGGCAAGGAGGGGGCACCAAGGGTCCCCCTTACCAGCTGGCCTACCCTTGTGTGTGGAGAAGGAGGGCACTGTGGGATCCCCGTGCCACCCAGGCTGCTTGCGTGTCTGGAAGAGAAAGGGGACATGAGGTGCTGGCTGCTGGCTGCTTCGGGCACCTCAGCCATGACACTAGGCCTGTCCAGCTGTCCCTGTGTCCATCCATCCAGTCACCTGCAGTGCTGCAGGCCCAAGAAGCTCCCCAGACATGTTTACATAATGGTAAATAAATGAATGAACCTGTCCACCCCCTGTCCTTCCCTCCTTGCATCCGCAGGACTGGCATGGAGTGGGCTCTCGAAGACTTGCTCAGTGCCCGATGGATGAATGAGCAAGTGAGTGAGTGATGAGTGAATTTGAATGAGTGAGTGAATGAATGAGCAGGTGAGTGAGCGAGCAAATGAATGAGTGAGCAAATAAATGAGCAGGTGAGCAATGAGTGAATTAATGAGTGAGTGAATTAATGAGTGAGCGAATGGATGAGTGAGCGAATGGATGAGCAGGTGAGTGAATGAATGTCCCAGAGTGGGTGGGGGTCCTGTGCCCAGTAAGGGAGGGGGCCGGGGAGGGGCTGAGGGCTGGGCACAGCAGGGAAAGGAGAAAGCCTGCCCTGTGCGATCTGGAGAGCGCGGGAGCTGGGCGTGGGGGGCAATTGGGCACCTTAAAGGGGGAACCGACAGTGAAGGCAGGAGGGGCCTGCTCGGGGCTTGCTGAGCAGGTGGGTGCACCCCACTGTGCGTGTGGAGGGGCGCCGGGTCATGGCAGCGGAGCTCTGAGCCTGTTCCCGCGAGCGCGGCTACTTCCACGGAAGGGCCGGCCGATCTGGCCAGGGGGAAAGGCGCCCGGCGGTGGGAAGGTGGCTTGTTACCAGTGCGCAGCGAGGAACGGGGGAGTCGCCCCAAAGCAGCTCCGAGTGAGGGGGGCGAGGAGTTTCAGAGGCAAAGGAGAGGGATGGGGAAGAAGAAAACAGGAGGAAAGCACCCGTGACCTCAGCGCCTGGGTGCTGTGAGGGGGGAGCGTGCGGAGGCTCAGCCCTGCACCGTTGCACACGCGTGTGCCTGGCCCCGGGCCCGGCTGAGTGATGTCAGTCAGCTCAGGTCAGGCACGGGAGCTTCTGGAGCTGCCCGCGGTTTTGCTGAGATGTTGTTCCATCCCCGCGTTCCTGTAAGCAGTCCTTCCGGGAACTAAGAGCAAAGCTAAACCATTAAGATTCGGTGAATAGAAAACGACCTCAGCTATGTCGGGAAGGGCCAGAGCTGCTCGGCTGCGAAGTTTTTAATAAGCACGTTTTCCAGCTATCAAGCCCGCTTGGGAAGAGTGGCCTTCCGTGCGACGGCCAGCGTGGGCAGCTCTTCTCCAGCCAGCCGGCGGGAGAGACCCCCCCCCCCGAGAGAGGCGGGGCGGGGGTGGCTGCAGGGGTGAGTTCCGTGGTGGCCGTGGACTCTGAGCCGAGCAAGGACAGGGAGGGGGGCGGGGAGAATGGGGGGCAGGCTGGGAATGCAGTGGGGAGGGACAAGTGCCGGCCTGGCCAAGGTGTCTGCGGGGCAAAGCACAGGACCGTGGGCAGCTGTTGGGTGCATCAGCCACGTGGCTGCAGCTTTGCTGAGTGGACTGTGCTGATCAGTGTCCCCTAAAAAATTCACGTCCACCTAGAAGGTTGGACCACGACCTTATGTGGAAACAGGAATTAGGGTGGACCCAAAGTCCTAACAGAGGGGCAGAGGGTGCGGTGTACGAAAATGGGACAGAGAAGGAAGGGCGCAGCCTTGCACACAGGAGGCTGGGGAGGCGAGGGAGGGGCACCGGGGACCGGGGTTCAGCTCGTGCCAGGCACACAGCCTGCCAGGGGCCAGAGGTCAGGGTGCCGGGGCTTGAGGCTGCAGGATGGACATAGTGACCGGGTGGAACTCCGCCCCACTGGAGTGGGCAGGGGGGGTGAGTGGGCTGGAGCCGTGGAGCCCCTGAGCCGGCGCCTGCGGCACATTCCCCAGGGGGGTACCAGGCCTGTCTCCCTGGGTGGTTCCCAGGGACCCCGAGGAGGTTTGGGAAGCCGCAGTGGATGAACACCTGCCCTGCAGGGTCCCCTCCTCAGGCCACACGTGGGAGCTGGTGGCCCCACCTGGGGGTGCCTGCACGGTGTTGTGGGGGCCGCAGGAAGACACCCCCATTCCCCAGGCCTGTGTGTGATGTAGCCAGGCAGCTCACCCACCCACAGCTGGTGTCTCTCTCAGGCCCGTGGATCTGGGCTTGAGCACTGGGGTGGCTGCAGAAGGGACCAGCAGGGGCTTGACCGCCCGCTCCACGCAGCTCGCTCCCTCCTGCTCGGGGACCCCGCGGCCACCAGCACGAGAAGGAGCCCGGGCTGACCACTGACGTGGGGCCCAGGGCAGGGCACGTGCACGTCGTGGAAGCGAGGACCAGCTGTTGGCATGGGGCACGTGTGGGAGGAGCCGGGGGCATCCGTGGGGGAGGCTGGGTCACCGGGGGTCACTGCCCGAGCACCGCACAGTGGACGTGGGGAGCACAGCGACGGCCTCAGGACGTGGACTCAGGCCACGTGGTCGGCAGCAGAAGGTCAAGTGCCTTAGAATTTTACCTTTGTGCCCGTGTCAGAGGTGTGGGGCGGGTGTCCGCCTCTCCTGGCTGCCCCGCGATGCCCAGTGAGCACAGAATCCCGGGACCTGGGCCCACGGGGCTCGGAGCCACTGGAAGGAGTTCGAGGTCAGCTGTCAGAGGGCGGCGGCAGCCCGGGGCCCCCTTTCCCTTGGATTCCGTGGTAGATTTGATCGTGTCCTCCACACAGACACGTTCGGGTCCTGGCTCTGGGTCCCGTGGGTGTGAGCTCATCTGTAAAGGGATTTTTGAAGACGTTAACGCCAAAGCCAGTCAGCGTGGGCCTTAATCCAACATGGTCAGAGCTCTAAGTAGAGGACGTTGCCCCGAGGAGTAGAGGCCAGAGAAGGAGACAGAAGGAGAGGAGAGACACGCGCCGGAGGCGAAGCACGCCACGGAGGCCGAGATACGGAGCGTCAGCAAGCCACCACCAGAAGGCAGCAGAAGTGAGAACCGGTAGTTCTCTAAACATTAGCCCTCCCAGGTCAGGACGGCAGAGTGAGAAGATTCAAGGCTCCGACCCCCCACTCCCGAAACTTTGAACGGCCAGTAGGAACCGGCAGGTGTATCTTTCTCAAACCTCCAGAACGCAGTGAAAGGACCGCAGAGCAGGTAAGCGAGGAACAGGAAAGGCCGGTGGTGCAGAGCCAGCCTGCACTCCCCGCGCGGGTCCCTGGCCCAGTTCTGCAGGGAGCAGAGTAGCCCTCGTGCACATGCTGGGAGCGTGTGTGTCCAGCCCAAACCGTCTGGCGGTGGCCTGAGGGACTCGCCGTCCAGGAACTCGCCCTGCGTGTAGAAGGCAGCTCGCCAAACCTCCTGCAGGACGGCGTGGGGAGCGGTCACGTGGCTGCCTGGGCACGGGCCTGCTGGCTGTAGGGAACTGTTTCCTTGGGAAGAGGGCACATTTGTAGCCACGTAGGTGGGGGCACTCCAGGGCCATACACACATGTCCAAGACAAGAGACATGCACAGAAAGGATCAGGGCGGCCCCCACTCTTTCTCCAAACTCAGAGTGTGGGTCAGGCCTGCAGGAGAGCACTCACCCAGGTCGACCTGTAAAGACCGGGAAAGGGGTTTTCTTTTCTCCCTTCGTTTTAGCTCCTGGCATTCAAGGACAACTCAGTCACAACACTAGCTGGATACAAGCCTAAGAGATGCCTCAGAATCTAAATTCCAGCAGTTACACATTAAAATATCGAAACGTCCGGTTTCAACAAAAGGTCACAAAACTTACAAAGAAACAGGAAGTGATTGTCCAGGCAAAGGAGAAGATTAAAGCATCAGAAGCCAGCAGTGAGCCACAGGGCCAGACCTGGGACATACCAGACAAAGACTTTTTAAAATGTTTCTAAATATGCTCAGAGATGTCAGCTGAGAAATAACAAACTAAGCTGCAAGGCAACAAAGACATTTATCTGGGATCTTAGAATTGGAATTCTTGGAGCACAAATCATGTCCCATCTTGGCATTTCCCGGCAAGGGTTTTTAAAGAAAAAGAGGATTCGACAAGTTTGCGGTCGGTGGGTATTTGGGGTACTACAATCGTCCCTCAGTTAGGTAGTTAACTTGTGGTTGGCTTTATGGTGTCCAGATGCCCTTGGGATTTTCAGGTACACTGCTGCTTGGGGCTCTGCACACTTTGGCAGTTTGTGAGACCTGGTTGAGATTTGCATGAGCATAACCTCCAGAACAGCTCTCAGCTCCATTTTAAACCTCTTAGACATAGAAACCTTATTTTGTTTTATTTCTTGTAACAAAGAGCTCAAGGAAAACATGGACAAAGAACTAAAGGAAATCAGGAAAACAATAGGTGAACACAAAAAAAGAGATGTAAATTATGAAAAGGAACCAAACAGAGCTAAAGACCATATGAACAGAAATTAAAAATCCCCTAGAGGGGTTCAGCAGCAGGCTGGAGCCAGCAGTGGACCTGAAGATGAGAAAATTGAAGTCATCCAGTCTGAGGAGCTGAAAGAAGAAAGAATGAAGAAAAGTGAACAGAGCCTGAGGAGACTGGTACACCAAGTGTACCAATGCATGAATTGTGGGAGTTTCAGAAGGAGAAGAAAGAGAGAAAGAGGCAAAGAAATAATGGCTAAGAACTCCCCAAATATAATGAAGGACATGAATGTACACATCCAATGTGCAAAATGAACTCCCAACAGGATACTCAAATAGACCCACACTGCAGCATATTATAATCAAACTCAAATGCCAAAGATAAAGAGAGAATTCTGGAACCACACAAAAAAATCAACATGTCACCTACAAGGGAGCCTCAATGGTGTCCGTTTCTCATTGGAAACCATGGAGGCAAGAAGGCAGTGGGATGACATATCTTAAGTGCTGAAAGCAAGAAACTGCCAACCAAGAATTCTATATCTGGCAAAATGTCTTTCAAAAATGCGAGAGAGAGAAATGAAAGCTGAGGACTTTGTCATCACTAGATCAGTCCTACAAGAGTTGCTAAAGGAGCTCTGCAGATTGAAAGAGGACAATGGACAAGAGATCTAAAGCTGCCCGAGAAGTAAAGGTGTCCGGAGGGAAACGACACAGGTAAATGCAAATGCCAGCGCTGTTGTGTTTTTGATTTGTAACTCCACTTTTTACTTCCTACAGGATCCAAGCGGCAAATGTGTGAAATGTAATGATAAATCAGTGGTTTTGGACTCCTAATGTAGAAACATGATTCCTGACAAGAACTACCTGTAAAGTTAAGTTGGTATCAAAGTGCCCTGGTTTGTCTTTTGTGGACCCCAGAAAATTATGTTCTTCAGCCCTGCAAAGGCAGCGTAGATGGGCCTTTTGAATAGATTCGGTTAAGGGACCTTGACTAGATCACTTGCTTAGATCGCTTTTGATAGGACTACGTCAGTGAGGCATGACTCAGGTTGGGTCTCTGTCCTCTTGCTGGGTCTTATGTAAACTGAAACAGAGAGAGAGAGAGAGAGAGAGAGAGAGAGAGAAGGGAGCTTTGCCATTTTGACTCTGCCACACGAGAGCAAGGACTCCAGGTTGACCCACAGCTGCAGAAAGGGAAGCCCTGAGAGGCTCGAGGAGAGGAGGGCCAGGGAGCGAGGCCTGATCGCCCACCGCTGAGCTTCAGGGGAAAGCGAGAGAGACCAGCAGACCCACCGTCTTGCTTCGCCAAGCGGCAGGACTCCGGGATCTGCTAGGAGCCGACCTTTGGTGAGAAAACATCTCTGATGGTGCCTTGATTTGGACATTTTTGTGGCTTCAGAACTGTAAGATTTTCCCTTAATAAAACTCCTACTCTAAAAGCCAACCCATTTTCATATTGGTAGTCTTTAGCAAACTAACATACAAAGCAAATGAAATTGTTATAGATTTAGGATGTTAAATTTAAGCCCTACAGTAATTCCAAAGAAAACATTGGGGAATATTCAAGCTCAACACTGGGGAATTAGAGTACAGGGTGGAGGCAGGGAGAATGGGGAGTCAGTACATAAAGGTTTCTGTTTGGGGAGGTGGGAAACTTCATAATGGAAGGCGGTAAGGGTACAACAATCATGTGGATGTGATTACCCCACTGAATGGCGTGCTGGAGGGGTTCAGGCAGCAAAGTTCACACACACAAGAAGGAAAGAGCAACTTAAGGGATGATGACAATTATATGCAATACGTGACCCTGGATGGGATCCAACAAGGGAAGGAGAAAAGGCTCAGAGGGACATTACTGGATGTATGAAAAAACTGGAATTTAGACTGTAAGCTTTACATCGACATTAAGTTTCCTAAACTGGACAACTGCACTTAAGGTGGTGTCGTAGTTTGCTAAAGGCTGCCAATGCAACATACCAGAAATGGGTTGGCTTTTATAATGTCAGTTTATTAGGGTAGATGCTTACAGTTCTGGAAACTGTGGAAAGTCCAAATCAAGGCACCACCAGAGATGCTTTCTCACCAAAGGTTAGCCTGGACTCCTGCCACGTGGCAAGGCACAATGGCGGCTCTGCCTAGCTCTGCCTTCTCCTCCAGAGCTTTTTCTCCCCATGCTCAGCTGTGGGTGATCAAGCACATGACAGGGTTCTTTGTCTCTCCCCTCTCCTCCAGGCCTTGTTGCTTCAGCCTCAGGCTGCTTTGTCTGTGGCTTGCTCTCTCTTGGATTCAGTGAAATGTCTCTCTGTCTCTAAGTCCTTCTTTCTGTGTCTGCAGCTATTATCCCTCCATTTATAAAGGACTCCAGAAAGAGGATCAAGACCTACGCTGGGCTATGCCCCACTGGAGCAATCTAATCAAATGGCACTTACCTGATCTAATCTACACAAAAGTTAACAATAGATTCAATTTAAGAACATAATTTTCTAGGAACTACATAAAAGACTCAAACCAACACAGTCAGTGAAGGAAGGCATTGCAGTGGGTTTTGTGTTTAGACAGCAGAACTCTTTATCTACCCTCCTCCCTCCCCTTGTCCCTCAGGTTCTTACTGAGCAGTTACTCTGTGCCTGTCACTAACCACTAACCACGTTTTTTTTTAACCTCTTTTAAATCATTCATTTAGTCAACAAATATTTGTAAAACCTTTAGTAAGCAATTGACACTCTTTTCTAAATTAGGCTAGAAGAATGACAAACTAATATGAGACTTACTAGGAAGGAACAGTGGGCTTTAGTGGCTGACTTGACATGAAAAAGAACCAGAGTCCAAGATGCTGCATACATTTCTGGCTGAAGAAATAAAGTGGGTGGTGGAAATTCCAATATTTAGAAGTTCATTATTTTTTCTTGTTTTCTTGTCAATTTTAGAGGGGCACTTGTAGGAATTTCCGTACGCCACCGGGGGGCCGGGGACGCTGGCCGGGTGGAGGCGTGGGATGCCCCGCCGCCCCCTACACCGGGGGCCAGATAATCCATCCCTCAGTGCACTCCTGTGCCAGAGCCTGAGCACGCACACCAGGCCAGGGTGTCCGCGGGCCCAAAACACCGCGGAGCTCTTTTTTTTTTTTTAAGATTTATTTATTTATCCATTTTACCCCCCCTTCCCCATTTGCTGTTTTGTGTCCATTCGCTGGGCAATCCTCTGTGTCTGTTCCCTGCCATCTCTTCTCATCCTCCTCCTCCAGTCTTCACCAGGATTCGATCCTGGAGACCTCCGATGCAGGAGAGAGGTGTTCTGCCACCTGCGCCACCTCGGTTCCTGGTTTCCGGAGCTTTCGGAGCATCTCATCTTCTCTCTCCCCTGCTACGTCATCATCCTGCTGCATGGCTCCCGGGGCCTGGCGGCTCAGTGGCACACAGAGCCTGGCAGCCCATGCGCCTTCTGTATATATATTTTTTATTTTACCAGGAGGTCCCGGGGATCGAACCCGGGTCCCTCCATATGGCAGACGGACGTCCAGCCATGTGAGCCACATCCGCCCCCCCCCCCCACCGCGGAGCTCTTAAAGCCGCCGCCTCCTCACCCGGGACACCAGTGAGGTCTGGCAGGGGTTCGGCCCGGCGCGCCCGAAGAGGGCGTGGCCCCCCATGAAGGACAGCGTCGGTCAGCCAATCAGCGGGCGGCCCGGCTGCCGCCCTGGAACACCACCAGCCGCATTTTAGTGAAGCCTTTGTTTCAGTTTGCCAAGGGGCGACCTAGGCAAAGTATCAGAAGTGGTTTGGCTTCTGTGACGTGGATTTTATTTGGGGCGAAAGCTTACAGTTCTGAGGTTATAGAAATGTCCAGATCAAGGCATTAGCAGAGAGGCCTTCTCACAGAGGGCCAGCTGCTGGCGATCCTGGCCCTGCCACGTGGCGAGGCAAAATGGCGGCCCATCTCCACCTTCTCCTGCAGGCGGCCTTTCTCCGTGAGCTCAGCTGTGGGCTGCCAGGCACGTGGCTCGGCTCTCCCCCCTCCCCTGGGCCTCCCTGCCCCAGCTCTGCTGCTCCACCGAGTCCAGCCTCTTGGGGTTCCTCCCTCAGTGGCCGTGGGCGATCCTGAGTCCTCTCCCACATGGCAGGTGCGAGGGCAGCTCTTCCTCTCCCCTCTCCTCCATTCATGTAGGGTTCCAGTGAAGGACTGAGACCCACCCTGGGTCCCACGATCTAGTCAAAGGTGCTTACCTGGATCTAGTCAAAAGGCCCCACATAGAATAGTTCTCCATGCACAGGAGTGGCTTAGTATAAGAACATGACTTTCTGGGGTCCACAAAAGCCTCCTACCAGCACAGGTGAGTACATCAGTGAACATCTTGGTTCTTAGGAAACGAGCGTGGCAGTTTTACGTGTCCAAGAAGCATGGTGTGTGCAACCCACACACAAGTGTTCAGAAGATGGATGGATAAACAGAGAGGTGGGGAGACAGAATGATGCGGCAAATGTGGCAAGATGTTAAAATTGGTGGGTCTGGGTATCTGTGGGGGGGGATATGTTGGAGTTCTCCGTATGGGGTTTGTATTAGCTTACATTTATATCCTGTAAGTTTGAACATATTTCAAAATAAAAAGTTTAAAAAAAGATAAATGGTAACATTCATGATAACTTAGAAATTTAAAATTTTTTTCTTTACTTAAAATGACATTAAACAGCAAATAAACACCATGACCAGTTGAGAAAGAGACCACGGAGGAAGGGAACAGGTTTACATTTTAGTGCCTCAAGCATCACTCTTTTTCCTGCTTTTTGAACAAGAGGCCCTGCACCTGCATTTTGCACTGGGTCCTGCAAATTATGTAGCAGGCCCTGGCCGGACCCTCAGGGCGCCTCTGCCCCCTCCCACTCCCACCCCCACCCCCTATCTCACACATCTTTTGCTCAAGTCCAGCCTGGAACCACATAGAAGAGGGTTCCGGGAACTGTTCCCACGCAGCTGTGCCGATACCGCCCACGCTGCAGAGAGAAGCAGCCAGGGCTCCCCGCGCTCCGGGCAGGCGGCGCTCGCTGGCGCTCCTTCCTGGCGGCACAGTAGGGTGGAAACTCTTGTCAGCTTGTGCGATGTGTCCAGCAACTCAAACGTGAGACCTTCTAAAACTAAATACATCAGTGAAATGAAATGAACGACACTGATGAGGACATTTGTTGACCACATCTCCCCACACCCCCAGGACACTGCTCCTCCCGAATCACCTGGGGCTTTTGCTCAAGCGCAGCTTCCCATTCGTTGGGTCCCATTCCTAAGGGGTTCTAGGAGCCGCGCTGGCCGCCCAGAGACCCCGCGGACCCCGTGCCATCTGGCGGTGATGGAAAATGGACAGGGAGGTCCCATCCTGGTGCAAAAAGGGAGGCAAGCTGCCTCAAACTTCCAGACTGACTACGTGTTAAATGATTTGGATATAGCAGGTTAAACAAAACGTATTATTTAAATTAATTCACCTGTTTCTCTTCACTTTTTTTACGTGACTCCTGGAACATTTTACACACCTGCGTGACTCGTGTTCTATTTTTCTTGGGCAGTGCTGGTACCGAGGAGCCCCTCACCACGCTCTGAGTGGCCACGCGATCAGATCCTTTTTGATTAGATCCTTTTCCCCTTTAAAAACGTCTCTGGTGGGTGTGGGAGGGAGGCCCTAATGCCAAGCCCATGTCCCCAGAGCAAGTGCCCCTAGGTGCTCAGGCCCCACTTCCCATGCCCCGCCCAGTTGCCCTCCACGTGCCCTCAGCACCCACCTCCCCTCACATTCTCCCATGTCCCCCCATGTTAGTTTATTTGGCTGCTCAAGCAAATACCATGCAATGAGATGACGTAACGGATATTTAATCACTCACAGTTTTGAGACTAGGAAAAAGTCCAAATCGAGGCATCATCAGCGATGCTTTCTTTTTTTTTTTTTTTAATTTACCGGGAGGTACCGGGAATCGAACCCCGGTCTCTCCATATGGTAGACGGACGCCGAACCTCTTGAGCCACATCCGCTTCCCATCAGCGATGCTTTCTCCACAAAGACTGGCGTTCTGGGGCTGCTGCCGGCGCCCCTTGGTCCTGGGCTCCTGTCTCTTGGTGGTGCACGTGGCGGCCTCTGCTGGCTGCTCCTTTCTCTTCCCCACTCGGTTGGTGTCCGGCCCGAGGCCGCCCCCTCTGCGGCTTTCCCCCTCTGTCTGCTTATAAAGGACTCCAGTAAGAGGGTCCTGACCCTCCTGATAGGCGGGGCCACACCTTCACGAGCAGCCGCATCAGAAGGTCCTACTTACGAGGGGTAACACCTGCAGGAGTGGAGCAAGTCGAAGACCACGTTTTTTGTAGGACCCTGTCGGCTCCTAACCACCACAGCCCCCAAACCAGGCAGGTGTTCTCCCCGCCCCTAATCCCACGCTCTGCCACCCCCTCACCTCATCAACACACTCCCACCCTCCTGCCCCCACCCCCAGCCTGGTCTCCACAGCCCTTCCCAGGAGCTGAACCAAGAATCCAGAATCCGGGAGGAAGCTGGAGCCTGCTGGGAAACCCCACCGTCCTGCCCACATCACCCCACCTTGCCCCGTGGCCTGGGGCCGTGGCCCTGTGTGCAGTCCCTGGCCATGGGGAAGGGCAGGGGGCCAGCGGAGGGGCCCAGCCCCTGCACGGCAGACTCCCTGTTGCCTGATGACCTGCAGAGCCCCCAGGGCCGAGGGCTCTGGGGCCCTTGGCCAGTGACCCTCTCAGACCTGCGGCTGGACCTGGATGAGACCCTCCCGCTGCATGTTACCGACGAGGAAACCAGGCCCGGGTGCTGCCGAGGCCCAGCTGGGGGTGGACCCTGGCCTGGCAGCCCAGAACCCACTCAGCCCTACCTAGGCAGGGGGACAGTGGACTGTGGGGACGGGGCTCAGGTGGGGGTGGGCGCATGGCATCTGGCTCCCCAGCTCCCTGGACCTGGGACTGTCTGTGCAGCCAAAGCCCAGGGAGGTGCTGTGTACCTGTGCACACTCGTGGGCACACACTCAGGCAGGCATACGTGGGCATGTACACACGCAGGCACATACAGGCACACGTGAGCACACGTAAGGCACACATACAGGCATGCACACACGACATACACGTGGTACACAAGCAAGCACACATGGGCTTCCTGGGTCCCAGACTTCCAGGGAACCATTTGTCATGCAAATAACCTTCTGAGGCCCACCCTGCCTCCCCCCTGAGCACCTGACCAGGGGTGGGTCCACCTGAGGCCGGCAGGGGCCGTTGAGCCCCCAGACCTGCCTGTGAGGTGCCCCCTGCCCAGCCAGGACAGGCTGCTGCTGCCCCCCATTTCCTCCTGTCTTCCTCACACACCAGCGGGTGGGGGAGTGAGCCTCTTCCTTTCCTTGGCTGCCTCCAAGGAGGGGTGCCCAGCCCTGGGCCCCACCCCACTCCGCAGGGCAGCCTGCACCCCCTGAGGTCCCTGTGTGGCCCCTGCCCCTGTGTTCTTCTCTCCGCCTGCCCAGTGCCCGCCCCAGGGCACAGGCTCAGCTGTCCGGCTGGGAGGTGAGGCCTGTACTTGGGTCCCACCCCAGGCCCAGGCGTCATGGGGGCACGGGCGTCCTGGCCGAGGGGCAGTGGTAGGGCCCGTGGCTGTCTGTGCTCGGCGTTGGGGGCGGGGGGGCATGCCCAGCCTGGAGGAGGCCCGGGCCGAGCGGCCAAGAGGAGGTGGTGGGCGGGAAGCCCTGCCTGTGCCCACCCGGCTCAAGAAGGCGCACTCTCAGGAGGGTGCCTCAAGTGGGTTCTGACACGCCTGGCCCCTGCCACAGCCGGGTACGTCCTCGACAGCCCAGGCCTGAGGCGGGGTCCTGGTGCCCACTCCTCCCTGTCCCCCCACCTTTGGCGGGGAAAGTGCCACCCTGGGGACGTGGGGAGTGCGCCTAGGGCGGGCACAGGGTCGGGAGCGCGGGGCACAGCCACAAGCTGAGGGCGGGGGCGCACGCGCCTCGGCGGCTCGTGCTGGGCCCTGCGGTCACCCCTCCCGCTGGCCTGGCGCCACGTCCGCGCGGCTCAGGACACGGTGTGCAGCCGCGGAACAGGGCGTGTGTTTGCTCAGGGCGCTGTCTGCGCACCCCGCGCCCCAGATGCCCGCGGCCCGGCCCGCGGACAAGGGCCCATTGTGCCGGTCCGCGTCCCCTGCCTCCGGCCCCGCTGCCGCCGCCCCCACCGCGCCCGCCCCCCTCTGGGCCCGGTTTCTCCGGATGGATCGCCGGGTCTCCTGGCGCTGCTCCAGCCCCTCGTCCCCAGCCCCCGCGGCCCTGGCCCACCAGGGTCTCTGCAGTGTGGCCCAGATCTTCCAACTCCCCTTTGCCCCGCCCCGTCCGGGAGCCCCCAGGGCGCCGGCCACCTTTCCCACCCCCTCTCCTCATCCCGCCACCCTGAGGTAGGGGCTCCTGGGAGGCGAGATCCGGGCGGCCTTCCTGGTGGAGGAGCCCGGGAGGAAGGTGAACCCTGGCCGTGTGGAGGAGCCAGGGTCTCGGGGGCCAGGTGCGGCCCCTTCAGGCGCCACAGCGGTGAGGAGGGTGGCCAGGTGGGGTGGGGCCCCCATGGCTGCCTTGGGCTCCACAGGAGGGGCCCCAAGGGGGGGAGCTGGGGGGCGGCTCCCTCTGGGGAGGCAGCACTGAGGCCCGCAGGACGAGCCGGACACAGACTCAGGGGCCAGCACCATCAGGCCCATGGAGGCTCCCGCGGCCACGGCCCCCTGGGACGAGCGTCTGCACAGGGACGCCCGGCCTCACCCCCACGCCAATGGCTGCATGCTCGCCCCACGGCCCTGCGGCCCCCCACAGCTAACCAACTACCCCAGGGAAGCGCCCCCAACACCCTGGCTCCTGCTGGGGGCTCCCATGGGGAACCAGCCTGCCAGCAGCTCCGTCACCCCTGGGGGTGGGGCCCTGTGAGCTGAGCAACCTGGATGCCCAGGCAGTGTGGAATCGGGGGCACCAGCCTGGGTGCCCCCAGGCTGGGAGGAGCCACCAGAGGCCGGAGGTGGGCGGCTGAGGGGGAGCCGCAGGGGCTGGGGTGCCCGCTCCCCACCCACCCCCAGCGAGGCCAGCAAAGCCTCAGGTGGGAGGTAGTGCCCAGCTCCCAGGTGAGGACCTGGAAGCTGGGGGTCTCCAGCCCAGGGGTGGGAGTGGAGTGGAGGGGAGGACAGCGCCCAGGCCTGGCTGCATGATGCCCTCAGGCAGGCCTGGCCCCCGCTTCCACCACAGAACCTGTCTGACCAGGTGCGAGCTCTGCTGTGTGTGGGTGTGTATCCAGGCATGTGTGCTCAGGTGAGCACGTGGACTGGGGCCTGGCCAGGAGGCCGGTGGAACAGAGGCTGCAACCTGCGTCACGTTCTGCTGCCACCACGGCAAGGTGGGGGCAGCCCACCTGCCCAAGCCCGTTTGCCCAGCTCTGGGGAGGGGGTGGCAGAGCAGGGATGCAGGACGCACCCCAAAGTCTGGGCCACATGGGAGGGACCAGCAGACAGCAGGACCGTTCAGCTCTCCTCACAGGTCACAGACGCACTGGGGCGGGCACACAGGCTAGCGGAGGGTGGGGCCGCGACCTGCCTCCCTGCCCTCCTGGGTTCCGCCCACCCCACCTCTGCCTGGGCAGCCAGGCTGGTGCCCTCTGGAGCCCCTGAGCTGGCCCCACGCTGGCCCCTGCCCAGGTTTCAGTGAGCAGCCCTATGACCCAGGAGGCAGCTGAGTCACCGTGGTGGGACCCCCGCTTCCCGGCACGTGGGGGCTCAGGAGGGCAGAGCAGGGCACTGCCGGGACCTTCTCCCTGAGGCCCTCACCTCCCACCCTGAGTTCCTCCCCCCTCCTTGCTCCTGTCCACCGCAGGACCACTCCGCCCCCACGCTCCCTCCCTAGCCTCCCCCTGCCTGGCCTCCCCCTCCCTTCCCCCTGCCCCCTGCCGAGCCCCCTCCCCTGCCAAGGAGGCTGTCTGGTGGGGCCAGGGCTCTGGGCCCGGCCAGTGGTCTCTCCTCCCCGTCCTCCTGGACCCCGTTTGTGCCTGACTGCAGGCGCTGTGGCAGCACCCAGCCCCATGGCCAGCCGCTTCGCTTCCCTGAGCCTTGATTTCCCCATCTGCAGCAAGGACGAGGAGAGAGGACAGCACAGCCCTTGCGCCTCCGTTATGAGCCAAGACGTTCCCAGGGATGCTGGAAACTGGGATATGATACCTCACTAATCCCTCATCACCCCCAGACCTGAGCTAGTTCCAGCAGCTGTCCCCGAGGCCACTTCAGTCCAGCACACAGCCCACTGCTTGCCCATCTAGCTTTGACCTGGCCCAGGGGTGAAGAGAGGGCTTGGGAAGGGGTGGCACCCAGGCCAGCGGCTGTGAAGGGGCCCAGGAGCTGCGTGGGTGAAGGCCTGGGGGTGAGAAGGGGCTGGCAGAGGGCTCCGCATGCTGGGTGGGGCTGGGGAGGCAGGAGCTGCCCACACTGGGCACCACCAGGCAAGCGTGGCAGCCCCTGCCCCTGCCACCCTCCGGCAGTCCCACCAGAAGACCCAATTTGCAGCCCAGAGAACTGAGGTCCAGCAGCCTTGTTTTTGCTACTAGGGCGACAGGGAGCCACAGAAGAGGTTTGAACAGGGCGGTGGCGAGTCCAGAAGGCCTGGGAGGGATTCCCGGGCTGGGTCGAAACTGCCAGTTGGTGGCTCCCTCCCCGCAGCCACCCAAGCGAAGCCTCTCTGGGAACGCCCAGAGGCGGGCGTGGCAGGGACAGAGCTGGTGCACCCACCTGGGAGGCCATGGTCCACGGTGCTGCGGCCTGGGCTGGGAGCTCGGCTCTTCTCAGGGTGGAAGGTGCTTCTCTGACCCGGAGCCCCCTGCTCGGGCGAGAGCCCTCTCCAGCAGAGGACTCAGCTGGGGGCAGAAAGCTCCAGGGAACCAGCACTTCTGAGCTGTGCCAGGGAGCTGAGACGCTCTCCTCTCTGGGCAACCCCACCCCAAACCGGGGCCCGTGGCAGGTGTGCTCCACACCTGCTGCAGCCCTTGCAGACCATCCTGCCCCACCCTGTGCCGGGGCAAGGACAGGGTCAGCAGCAGAGGCTGCCTGGGTCACAAGGGAGTAGGAGGTGCAGGGCCCCGCTTCCCAGTCCCTAGGTCTGACTTTTGCCTTCTTGGGCTCCTTGGGCCCAAACCTGGCCAGTGTGGCTGCCGTGGGGACTTGGCCAGCCCTGAATTGCCCAGTAGGGCTGAGGAAGTGGCACCTGGGCGTAGGCTCGGGGCTGGCGAGGGGACTCAACACACTGCCTGCCCCCGTCCCCTGACCCCAAGAGGCTGACCCCAGCCCACCTGCATGGGCCCCTGACCCCTCCCCAGGGGGAGGCCCCACTTCAGGGGTGGGAATGGGTGTTCCAGGGGAGGGGCAGTGTTTGGAGGGGGCAGGTCCAGGGCAGGGTGTGGGCAGGGCGGGGGGTCTTCAGGCCATCCGCCTCTCACTGCACAGATAGGAAAGGGGTTCAGAGCAGAAGCCCCCACAGGGCTACGGACTTCAGCCCCTCTCGAGCTCGGGGTTGTGAGCGAGCAAACGGGAAAGGGAAGGTCCCCTGTCCTGCCAGTTGCGGCCTGGACAGGGGGTCACAGCCCCCAACCAGCTCAGAGGAGGTGAGACAGTGCTGGTCCTCTTCGGGCCAGGCTGGCACCTGGGCAGCCACCAGCACCGCTGTGCCCATGCACCCCCACCTGGGCGAGGAGGGAACCGCCCTGGGGAGCCAAGGTGGGGTCGACTGGCCAGCGGCCCCCTGGGGACGGCACCCCCAGTCTTGCGAGCTTGGCCCTTCAGGACCTAAGCCTAGGGGAGGCTGGTCTGGAGTGCGGGGCTGGCTGGGCAGGATGGGAGCAGGAGGGTCCCGGGCAGGGGCTGTGGGTGCGCCCCGGGCCTGGCCGGGTGGGGTGGGGGGTGGGGCAGTCAGAGTGAAAGTGCAAAATTCCTTCCATCTCTCTGCGCTGACTCACCTGCCGCCACGTCCGGTGGACAGGCCTGGGAACGAGCCCGACTGCCCTGGGCGTCGCCACACCCTCCGACCTCCCCGGCCCTCGGGCGGAGCCCTGCCCGGGACGCAGCCCCGTACTCCTCCAGCTCCCGCCCCAGCCGCCCACCCTGCGGGCCTCACTGCCTGCGCTGGCACTGCCAGGCCTCCCGCCTCCACGTCCTCATGGGCTGGTCAGGCCCTGCTGCCCGTGGGGGGCTGCCCCTATTCTGCCCGGTCAGAGCCCAGGGAGGCCGAGAGGGCAGGTGCATGTGTGCGCCCGGCCTAGCTGGGCACCCTGTCCGGCTTCCCTGTGGCCCGTGGCCCCACCTTAGCAGACTGGACAGGGCAGATGGGGTGACGGCTCTCTGGCCTCGGGCTCCTGTCTGGACAGAGGGTGGGCTGGCGAGAGCCAAGACGAGCGCATCAGCCTTCGGCTCTCGGCCACGCCACGTGCTGCCCGCTGGTCTCCCCGCAAAAGGCCCCGACGTGGTGGGACAGACCTGGCTCTTTTCTCCAGGACAGGAATGGGGGGGGCTGCGGTGGGGGCGCGCATGGGTGTCTGCGTGCCACCCCGCCCATCCTCCCCCGCCAGCTGGCTGCGTGCGCTCACGCCTGAGAACACACCTGCGAGCAGGTGTGCGGCACAGACACTGCTGCTGGGCCAGCCGACCGGGTCGACCAGGTCAGCCAGGTGCTGGGGTGCTGGGGCTGTGGGCTCTGGGCCAGACCGGCCCTTCCCAGTCCCCGGCCTCCCCTGGGCACGGCAGGCCTCCCCCAGGAGCCACTTGGGGGCAGCTGGTGTGTCGCGGATGAGCCGGGAGTAGGCTGGCAGCCCCCTTCTCCAGACGCCCCCTGCTCCTGGGGCCCCTCCTTCCCCGCCCACGCCGCTTCTCAGGAATAGGGAAGTGGCCCTGCCCTCTTCTCGGGAACTGTCCCCGCACCCTCATTGCCTCACGGGCTCCCCTGCGCCGGGCAGCCCCGGTCCCACTGCTTTGAGCTATTCTCAGTTCTCCCTGGGCCCAGAGTGACACGAAGAGGCAGGAAGGGCCCGGGGAGGCCCCAGGCACACAGGGGCAGGGGGAGAGGGACGGGGGAGCTGTGCCGAGAAGGGCCTCGTGCCCTACACCGGGGTGGTGGGGGTCGCTGCCCTACAGACGCAGAGGCTGAGTGTCTGGGGGCTTGGGGAGGTGCCGGAGGCTACGGGTGGTCAGTGCAGAGCTGGGACTCAGCCTGGGTGTTGGCATCCAGGGTGGAATCACGGGATGGTCCCATGGGAGGGCCAGAAGGTACTGCAGGGCTGGGGTACCTGGGGGCTTCTCTGCCCACTGCCCGGGGGCAGCCTGGCCCTGGGTCACAGGCCAGAGACCCTCCATGGGGTGCGGGCACCCTGCGGACTTCCAGCCAGCTGTGCTCAGGGCACTGGCCTCGGCCCTTGGCTCCTTGTCTGTAGAGTGGACAGGGACGGTGGTCGCAGCACTGCGCTGGTCTGGGGGGAGGGGGAGGGTGGTGCCACCATTGCCGCCGCCGCTAAGACCGGCAGGGAGACAGCTACGGGCCAGGCTTCGGAATGCTGTCCAGTGGCGTTTGTGGATCGGCTCCATCAAGGACCTGTCTTCTGGCCTGGTTTAGTCCTGGGCGTTCCTACAGTGTCCTTTTTGGTTTCTCAGTGTCTTTTTCAGCCAGGTGTCCAGGCGTCCACATCCACGGCCACGCAGCATCTCCCCGGCAGGTCCAGGCTGCAGCGTGGCTCACGGGTGGATGCGCTACTGTGGCAGCAGTGGGGGGCCCGGGGTGCTGGGCCTTGGTCGAGGAGTCGAGACGAGCTCGGGTCCCCCAACAGGGAGGGGGCATCTATCAGCCTTTGGGGACAGAGGCCTGGACAGGCAGCTGCTGTGGCTGGGCCAGAGTTCACGTGGGCTGACCGCCCACCCGCTGGCTCCAAGGGATTGGGCACCCCCCGACCCCGCCAGCCCTGGGATTCCTTTGGTGAAACACTGCAAAATCCACGTCCCGCTCCGCGGGCTGCTCCCCCGGCAGGCGAGAGGGCTGCCGAGGCGGGGATTAGGGCCGCTGCGGGAGCTCGCCTGGCCCTGGGAGCATCCCCCCACCCGGCCGAGGCCAGCAGCACGCAGAGGGTTTGCAGTGGGGGCTCGCGCCTGGCCAGACCCTGGCCATGCTCACGGTGCAGGACACCACGGACGAGGCTCCAGGGCCCCGCAGGGCAAAGGGTGGATGGCAGAGGGTGCTGGGTGGGAGGCCCCTTCTGGGATGGGAGGGGTGGAGCCCAAGCAGTGGGAGCTGAAGCTGGGAAGGGGTACAGACCGTAGGCCTCAGCCATGGACGAGGGCATGTAGCCCGGCTGGAGGAGTGGGACAGCAAGGCTGGGCAAGTCGTTCGGACGCCAGGGGACAGCTGCAGAGGCCGATCGAGGCAGCCTTGGGCATCAGCATTCGACTATGGAGTGGACAAAACCTCATGGAAGGAGGAACGAGAGCCCAGGAGGGGCCTGAGGGCACAGGGGCAGAGCAGGCCGGGCTGAGGCCCCAAGAAACCAGGAGGGCCTGGAGGGCCTGGGGGCATTCCCCTCTGAGGGGCCCCTGCTCCCGCTCTGGGCAGTCTTTAGAGGGGTTGGTGGGTGTGTGTGTGTGCAGGTGTGTACGTGTGCTGGCGTCTGTGAGTGGGCATCTGTGCACACGTGTGCATGACTTGGAAGAGAGTATGCTGGTCCGGGCGACCCCTCGGTTCCGGCTGCCGCCTCTCCCTCTGCAGGGTGGGCAGCCTGGCTCCAGTCACCATGGTGCCACCGCAGGGCAGGGTGACAGGGTAGGGGCTGAGGCTCCACGTCCGGCACGTCCATCATGGGACAGAGGGGAGCTCTGTGTCCAGGGCAGGTGGGGCTGGGCTCCCCTGGGGTAGGTGCCATCCTGCACCCCCTGCCCCTCCCGGCAGGACCGCCCAATGGATGGACAGGTCACACCCACTCCAGGTGAACCTCAGGTTGCCTGTGGGAGTGGGGCCTGGCCTGCTGCCTGCAGGTCTGGGGCGGGGTTTGGGGGTCCCTAGGTGCTGACCGCCCCCACCCAGAGCTGGCCGTTCCTTGAAGGACCAGTACAGAGAACAGGGCTGCTGCTGTGGCCGGGCCTGCCCATGGGGGCGCAGAGCTATTTTTGCAGCCTGGCCGGATGGGCCTTCCAGGAACCAGGAAAAAATAGGTGGGGACAAGCATCCTGCACTGCAGGGGGCCGAAGGGGAGGGGCAGCCTGGGGCAGTGGCCAAGGGTCAGGCCAGCGCCTCCACGGACGGGCCCTTGGACTTAGATTCTGCACACACGCGTGCATGCACATACATGTGCACACGCACACACATTGGCGCACCAGCCAGGGCCTGGGGACCCGCCAGCCTGGGTTCCAGAGCCCCACCCACCTTCAGAGTGGTGGAGGGGTGGCTACATGTGCCGCGCGACCCCTGCGTCCCCATGCCACGGGAGCGTGAGCTGCCTCGCTCTTGCGTGGGGATAGGTGAGGTCTTCGGAGCAAGGCTTGGGGACTGGAGCAGAAGCAGGAGCGCTGGCGCCCCTCTCCTACCCCCTCGGATCCCGGTCTCCCCAGGCCGGGCTCAGTCTGGGGTGGTGGTTAAGGACAGACGAGCACAGGAGGGCTCGACGCAGGGGCGTGGCGGGATAGGGGCAGGGGAGAGGCCAGACTTGGGGACCCTGGGAGGGGTGCTGAGGGAGGGACCTGCTCCTCGGCCCTCGGTGGGGACGGCCCGCCCGCTCGCAGGCCGTGACCTTGGGCCGAGGTCCGGCCCTGGTCCCGGGCCCAGGCGCCGCGGGCGTCGAGACGGGCTCCCTGGAGGAGGCGGCCCGCGGCCGGTGACGCACGCGCCGCCGGGGCGGGGGTCTCTTCCGGGGTTTCCGAGCGCTCCTCGGGACCCAGCCCCTGCCTTCGCGCAGCCGTGCCCGCCTCTTCGCGGACGCGGGAGGAAGGCGCGTGCGGGGCCGGCGCCGGTGACCTTCGCCCGCGGAGCCGCAGGGGCGGGGGCGCCCAGGAATCCCCGCCCCGCCCGCGCCGGCAGCGCCCCCGGCAGGGACGCGGGGGCCTCTCGAAGCGCGGCTCCCATTGGCTCCCGCGGCCCCTCCCCGCGCGCACCGGGGCGCCTGCGCGTGCGTGTGTGTGGTGACTGTGCGCGTGTGTGGGGAGCGCGCGCGCGTGAGTGTGTGTGCTTGTGTGGGGAGCGCCCAGCGCAGTGTGCGCCTCCGCGACACCTACTACGGCCAACTAGTCCCGGCCGCCCCGCGCCCCGCCCCGCGCCCCGCCCCGCGCCCCGCCCCGCGCGCGCCTCGCCCGGTGCGCGGCG
>JAKSZT010000088.1:1070752-1082485 GCA_026826555.1 Tolypeutes matacus | reverse complement strand
CCCGCGGGTCCCCCGCCTGCCGCGCCGCCCCGTGCGCCCGGGGCTCGGGGGACGCCGCCTCCGCGGCCGAGGCGGGGAGCCGGGCCCGCGCCGCCGCCCGCGATGCTGCTGTCCAAGTTCGGCTCGCTGGCGCACCTCTGCGGGCCCGGCGGCGTGGACCACCTCCCGGCGAAGCTCCTGCAGCCCGGTAGGCGCGGGGGCGGGCGCCGGGGGGCGCCGGGGGGGTGGCGGCCGGCCCCGGCCTCGCCAACCCGCGCGCTCCCCGCAGCCAAGGCGGAGAAGGAGGGCTTCGAGAAGGCGTACCAGGTGGGCGCCGTGCTGGGCAGCGGCGGCTTCGGCACCGTCTACGCGGGCAGCCGCCTCGCCGACGGGCTCCCGGTGAGTCGGGCGGCCGCGCCGGCTTCGCCCCCCCGCGCGCCCCGTGCGGCCCGGGCCTGATGGCTGGATCCCTCCCGCAGGTCGCCGTGAAGCACGTGGTGAGGGAGCGGGTGACCGAGTGGGGCAGCATCGTAAGTGCGGCGGGGGGCCCGGGCGCGGGGCGGGGCGCGCGGCGGCGGCGGCTGACCCTGCGTGTCCCCCAGGGCGGCGCGGCCGTGCCCCTCGAGGTGGTGCTGCTGCGCAAGGTGGGCGCGGCGGGCGGCGCGCGCGGCGTCATCCGTCTGCTGGACTGGTTCGAGCGCCCCGACGGCTTCCTGCTGGTCCTGGAGCGGCCCGAGCCGGCGCAGGATCTCTTCGACTTCATCACGGAGCGGGGCGCGCTGGACGAGCCGCTGGCGCGCCGCTTCTTCGCGCAGGTGCTGGCCGCCGTGCGCCACTGCCACGGCTGCGGGGTGGTGCACCGCGACATCAAGGACGAGAACCTGCTGGTGGACCTGCGCTCGGGCGAGCTGAAGCTCATCGACTTCGGCTCGGGCGCGCTGCTCAAAGACACGGTCTACACTGATTTCGACGGTGCGCGCGGGCCCGGCGGGGCGGTGGGGGAACGCTCCCGGGGGTTCGCGGAGGGGGGGTGGCGCACAGGTTCCGGCTCGGCCGGCCAGCGACTGTTGGGGCGGCCGCGCGGCGCCGCGCCGTGGGCCCTGCGCGCGCGGGGACGCGGTTGCCGTGCCGTTGTGGGAGGGCTGAGCGGATGTGTTGCCGATTGTTCGCGATGGGTGGGGGCGAGGTGTGGGTGCAGGGCCGCGCCTTCGGCGGCGTTGGGGCTTCGGGGCTCTGCGGCTGCGGGGCGCGTGGCGTCCTTCAGAGCCTCGCGCTCGGGGCCGTGCCTGCTGCGTGTCGGCGCGCGGGGGGGGGGGGGGTCTGCGCCGGAGGTGTCCTGGAGCGCCCCCGGCTGACGTCGGCGCCGGTGTTCTCGCCCGGCCTCCCTCGGCAGTGGGGTGGGCCCTGCGTGTGTGCGAGCGGGTGTCGCAGCAGAAATCCCCGCATTGCGGAGCGCGGGGAAGCCCGGGCTCCCCGCCTCCGCCCTCCCCGCCCCCTGCGCTCCCGGCTCCCTCCGCCCTCCGCGGGAGCCGCAGCCGCAGCCGCAGCCACAGGGGCCTTTGCTCTCCTTCCTGCTCCTGCGAGGTTGGCGGAGGGATGCGGGGTGCGGGAAGCGGAGACGCCTTCTGCCTTCGGCCCGCCTGCAGCCTCGTTCGCCGACTGTTTGTTGTGAAACCCGAGCTGGGGCTCACGTGACCCGCTCCTCCGGTGCCGCAGCTGGGGGCGGGGCGGGGGGCGCTGGCCCAGCCCGCCCCTCGGGAAGGGTGCCTGCGCCCACCGCTGGCTTTTCCGGCGAGATGACGCGCGCGCAGAGTTCGGTGCCAGCTCTGAGCTGCTTCTCCGGTGCGGGCTCTGGGGAGAGCTCGTGTGGCCCCTGGCGCCTGCTCCGCAGTGCCCGGGCACCTGACTCCGCGTGTCCCCCCAGGCACCAGGGTGTACAGTCCCCCCGAGTGGATCCGCTGCCACCGCTACCACGGGCGCTCGGCCACCGTGTGGTCCCTGGGCGTGCTGCTGTACGACATGGTCTGCGGGGATGTCCCTTTTGAGCAGGACGAGGAGATCCTTCACGGCCGCCTCTTTTTCCGGAGGAGGGTCTCCCCAGGTGCGTGGGGGGCCGGCGCCTGGGGCGGGCGGGGAGGCCCGGCCCCCCTCCTGACTCCACTTTTTCTCCCCAGAGTGCCAGCAGCTCATTGAGTGGTGTCTGTCCCTGCGGCCTTCGGAACGGCCCACCCTGGACCAGATTGCTGCCCACCCCTGGGTGTTGGGAGCAGAAGGGGGCGCCCCGGAGAGCTGCGACCTGCGGCTCTGCGCTCTGCACCCCAGCGACGGCGCCAGCACCACCTCCAGCAGCGAGAGCTTGTGAGGCGCCCGGGGCTGTGCCCTCTGCCCGGCCCTTTCCAGGCCGCAGGCCGCTGACCCCGGTGACCTCTGCGGGAACGGCCTCTGCTCCCGCGGCGGCCTCGCTTTCCTTTGCTTTGAGTGCCTTTTCAAACGCTGCTCCACGGGACTTGGTTGTCTCAAGCTCTGTCTGTCCAAAGACGGCCAGGCCGAGGGGCAGGTGGTCGCCCCCTCGCCAAGGCCTCGGCGTCCCCACCCAACCTGTGTCCGGTCGTCGCTTCGCCACTGGCACGGCCGGCCCCGCCCTGTCGCGCGGGCTGTCTGGGCGCGCTTCAGTGCCAGCGACGCAGCACCTGTTTATGGTGTGGGCCTCGCGGAGGGCGTCCCGGGCTATTTATTGGTTTAATTTATTTGTCGAGGCTGTCCCCGAGCAGCACCCCCTGGGTCCCTAGGTGCGGGGAGGGAGGGTGGTGGGCGCCCATGGACCCGCCAGCCTGGTCGCTGAGGTGGCGAGCCCCCGGCCCGCCCGTGTCTGCAGGGGCTGATTGGGGGGGTGGCGGGTTTAAGTTATTGACCTTGTACAGTCTGCTTGCTGGCTCTGGACGCTGGGGGGAGGGGCAGGGCCGCAGGCCTTTAACTTATTTTCGCGGCGGGGTGTCCGTCCCGGCGTGCCTAGGCACCGGGCGTGCGGGTTTTTCAGTTCAGAAATGTGAGATGTATGGAGATCCTATTTTTTTATACAGGCATTTCAATTAAACTTTTTTGTATGTAACAGCCACTTTGTGTTTATGGGCTGAGAGTGGGTGCTTCAGGGAAGAAGGGGTCCCAGGGACAGGTCTCTCTCTGCCCACGGGGGCCCAGCCTCCCCTCGTGGTCTGGGAAGCCACCTGGACCCCACCACCCTGGGGCACGCCAAGCTCCTCCTTCGCCGTCCTGCTGTGTCCTCAGCAGGAGGGGCCAGGCCTGGGGTGGCCCAGGGAGAGGACCTCCGCGGCCTGCGGCTGCTGCCCGATGGCAGCTGGGGGTCTTCTGAAGGGGAGCGTGAGTTTGCCGGTGGACAGAGTGGGCAGTGGGCATGAAGGCAGCCGGTGCTTGGGCGGAGAGAGTGTTGGGGTGCTCTCTCTGGTGGTAGGTGGGGTTTGGGAAGCCCCAGGATGCCAGGGGGCTGGTGCCTGGCTGACGGGCAGGGGCAGGGCGCCTAAGGGTGGCCATGGTGTCGGGGAGGGGGCTGCATCTGAGGGTCGTGGCAGGAGAAAATCCTGAGGAGTGAGGCGAGAGGACATAAGGCTGGGCTTTCTGCTCCAGGGGTCTCAGGGGGCTTCTGCTTCCGGCCACAGCCACTCAGAACAGTAGTGGGTTCCCGGGGGCTGCCCCTGCCTGGCCACAGGAGGCGGCTTCTCTTCTTACCGCTGCAGTCTTGCAGGGGTGTCAAGAGCCTCCTTGGCCCTGTGCTGACCCCAGGGCCCCTGGTCGCTGGACCGCACCCTTGGGGCCGAAGCCCGGGTCGGGCCTCAGGGCTGACTTTGCTTGGCTTGTTGGCAGCCCCAGGCACAGCCGATCCTGCCCACCCACGCTGCTCCCCTGGACTCGCGTGGCCTTGCAGTGCTAGGCACCCTGTGCGCTGGCCCCTGCCTGCCTGTGTCCTCTGAGCTGCAGATGCCCTCAGTAGCCCCTCTCCACCTCCGCTTGCATGGCGGAGCCGGTACTGGCAGCCCCCAGCCCCTGGCAGCCCCCACGCACCCACTCCGTTTCTTGCACGGATGTTGGGTGGTGACAGGACCCTTGCTTTCAGACCCCCAGCTGCGCCTCAGGGGCCCCAGCAGCAGCAGCTTCCCATCGCCCCAGAGGGTTCCTGGCCAGGTGGAGCCCCCTCCCCACGTAGCCTGTCTCTGCAGGGCACCCAGCGGTTCCCACCTCAGGAGCTGGGCTGGGGCTGGGGCTGGATGCCCCCTTAGAGAGAGGGCTGCTGACCTGGTCCCTGGTGCTTCTCCGGGTGTGGACCACCCGCCTAGCCAGCTCTCCCTGCAGTGGTCACGCGTCGCCGCCTAGCCGTCCATCAACCACATGTCCCAACAGCCATCGGCCCTTCCAGCTGCTCTTCTCCCTAGTCATCCACCCGTGCAGCTGTCCACGCCTTCGTATATCAACCACCCACCCATCCACCCCCTACCCAGCCACGTGCCCCCTTCTCCATCCATCCATCCATCCCTCCACCCACACGCCCACCCTTCTCTGTCGGGCTGTCCGTCCCTCTTTCTGTCCTGCAGTCACCCAGCAATCAGCTTCTCAGCTCCTCTTGGTGCAGGCTCCTGAGCAGGCCCAGGGCAGGCCAGGACACCCCTCTCCACTTACCCACTTAGGAGCCAGGCTCTCACAGCTGGAGGGGAGGCCCTGGGGGCCAAGGGGTCTACCACGGGGAGAGACAGTGCGACCACAGCTGTAGGAGTCGTGGTGGGGAGTGAGGTCGGAGGGACTCGCATGCAGAGGGGTGCGTGGGGGCATGGTGTGGGGCCTGTGCTGGAGGCCGGCCGGGGGCCCGTGTGGCCCCTGCCCTCCCCACCAGGCCAGCACTGCTTTCGCCCACGTGGCACCACGGAGCCCTCGGTGCCAAGCTTACCAGTTCACCAGCTAGGGGACTCCAGGGAGGGCAGAGGGGAGGCCCGACCCCCCCTCCCCCTGGGCAGGCCCCGCCCCCAGCCCCGCCTCCCCTCCCCTTGGGCAGCTCTGCACTCCTCATCTGGTCCACTGCCCGGGGTCCTGCTTGTCCCAGGTCCACTGGGACCTGCTTGGGGCCTGGGCTGTTCTACGCCAGGGGCCCTGGACACTGCTGTTCTCCAGCTCATCCTTGGGGAAACGGAGGCCCCTGCCCATGGGGTAGGGGTACGTGTTTGGTGTCCCCGGCTGTAGTGCAGGCAAAGGTCCCGCGGCGGTGCCCTGTATTCCCGGGAAGAGGCCCTGCCCATCTCCTCGTGCCCTTCCTTCCCTTGCAGATTCCCTGTCTGTGGCTCTGGGCATGCAGGACTTACTGAGGGACTGGAGACTGTGGGGGGGTGGGCTTTCCTGGCTCATGGGGCACCCTGACAGTAGAATCCCAGGATTTGCAGTGAGGCCCCAATTCTGCTCGGAAGGCAGGGAGTAGGTCCTTTTTCTGGCCCAGCCCTGCCTGCCAGTGTTGCTGGGTAGCTCGGGGTGGGGGTGGGGCGAGGGTAGTGCTGGGGCAAGGGGGTCAGGGCTCCCTCCCCCATTCTCTCCCGAGGCCCACCCCAAGCCTCACACCAGCCCCCAGGACCCATCCTTGGGCTCTGCCAATGCCCGAGTGACAGGAGACAGGCCTGGGGTGACTTGAGCCCCCTACCAGGGCCCCGGGGCCATGTACCAATTTTGCTTCTTGGGGAGGAAGCTGCGGGCCTGGGGGTGCTCAGGCTCTCCCCCAGATGGTCCCTCCCTCCCTGCCAGGGCAACCCCCTGGTCTCAGGGTGAGGTGATGTGTGCTCTGCTCACAAAGGCGGGGATGGTGGCAGCTCTGTCGGCACCCAGGCCTGCTGTCCTGGGGCTCAGCCTTGCAGGGGCTCAGAACCGGCCTGTCGTCCTGCAGCTCACGACCCGTCTACCAGGTGCTCCCTGCCCCGGGGAGGGGCGTCTGCTAGGCCGAGGCCGCCTGGGGCCAGGATGGGGCTATTGCCGCTCACGGGAGCAGTGCCGTCTGCTGGGTGGGCGGTGCTGGAGCTGGGGCTGGGGGCCTGGGCCTGGGCCCAGGTCCTGTGAATCCCCGGCCCGGCCCCTCAGGCTGCACTGCCCGGGTCCACACACTGTCCCTTGGTCCTTCTCGGGGTGGGTGGTGACCGCCACTCAGCTCTTCCTACTGTGTGCTGACCTTGCCCATTTCATACCTAAGGGCGCCCTCTAGAACCACGAGGTCGAGCTCCGAAAGGCGTCCAAGCTGTGGAAAGGGCCTTTCCTCAGGCCCACACGGAAACCCCGGATTCTCAGAACCAGCCCCCAGAGGCTTCCCTCTCACGGCCGCTGACCCGTCTTCTCTGCCAGCAGCGCTGGCCTTTCTGGGCAGCCCCTGTCCTGGGGGCGACACCACACTGGCTCTGAGCGAGGCTGTTTCTGCCGCGTTTGTGGGTTCCACGGGGTACCAGGGACAGGCCCATCCTTGGGCCCAGCCTCACACCCCGCCGGTCAGTGGGCCTGCAGCGTGCTGCCCTGAGGGCGGGCTGGGGTCTGTCGTGCCCACTGTGGGGGGTGCCCAGCACCTGAGGTCTGGGCTGGCTGGGCGGAGGCCCCCGCCTGCCTTGGGGCCCTCGGCGCCCGGCCTTGCATCCCGCGGCCGCTTCTCCTGCCTGCTCACCCACCTGGCCCTCGGCCAGCAGGCTCCCGGAAAGAAAGCGAGGCTGGGAACAGACCTCCTCCCCAGACGGCTCTGTAGCTGCCAGGGTCCTTCTGAGGGCCTTTCCTCCCAAGCAGCCCGAGAAACGAAACTTCAGCGTGGCTGTGGGGACAAAGCTGGTGAAAGAGGAAGTGGGCCCTGGCAGACCCGCCGGCCCTGCGACTTCCCTGGGAACGGGAGCCTACTGCCCCGAGGAAGCCCGTGTGTGTCCCGCAGGGCTGGGGTGGAGGGGCGAGGCCTCCTGCAGGCCTGGGCCTTGAGCCCTTGCTGGCCACAGGCAGCCACTCAACCGTGTGGGGCTGCCCAGTCTGTGGACGCCGGTGCCACGGGGGCCCAGGAGGAGCAGGGCGCAGGCAGGGTTTGGCAGTCAGGGCCCTCTGGAGGGGGTCTGGCTGGGGGGGTCCTAGGGCAGGCCTGAGCCCAGGGAGCAGGGGGACGGGCAGGGTGATCCTGGCCACGCCCGAGGGGTCGCAGGCCGAAGCAGAATTCCTGGCCCTGAGCCTTCTCAGCGGGCGCTGCCCCTTTCCCCAGACTCCAGGGAGGGCGGCCCAGCCGCCAGCACATGACGTCCGCCCTGCCTTCCAGGCAGCCTTGGCAAACCCGGACTGCGATTACACAACCCGACCTCCGGGCCCCTACCCCACCCCCAGAGTTCCCGGCAGTCCTGGGAGGGAGCAGGCGGGGGTGGGGACCTCCAGCACGGAAAGCCCCTCCCAGGTGGGCTGGGCCCCAGATGCCTGCTGGGGCACCTGTACCCCGCCCCAGGTGAGCCAGGTAGGGAAACTGAGGCTCAGGGAGATTGGGGACCCCACGGTCATAAGAGCTGAGCTGGCCCAGAAAGCAGCTGGACCCCAAGGCCCCCACCCCATCCAACAGGTGGCCTGGCAGTGGGTGCAATGGTGAACCCCACTGTACCCCATCTCACCAAGTGGGGGCTCTGGGGGTGATGACATGGCCCAGGGGGCTGGCTCGGGACCTGGCTCCCCACACCCTGTGCTCTGGCCCAGCCCAGAGCTGCCCACTGGCCTTCATCAACTCTGGGGGGTCTCTGCCGAGGAGCCTGAGGTGCTCCAGGCCCGTGTCCCACCTCGAGGCCTGCAGTGAGTGCCGCAGGGGGTAGGTCTGCGGTGTCACCCCTGACTCTGGGCTCAGGCTCCGGGGGCAGGCAACCCTGATGGCCCCCGCGCCCACCGACTCCTTGCCAGCCTGCAGCCCAGTGACCCCGCCGAGGCAGGGGCTCTGCGTGGCTGATGACCCAGGGACCAGGGGGACCAGGCCAGGTGGGTCCTGCCTCGAACCCGCGGTCAGGGATGTGCCGGGGACTGCCCGAGGCCGTAGGATTCTGAATGCCTCAGCACCCTCGCCGGGCTGCGCTTCCCTCTCCTGTGCATGGTGTGTGTGAGCGCGCACGTGTGCGCAGAGGGGCCAGGGGTCTGGGGTGGTCAGAGCAAGGCGACCCACCCCAAGGCTCCTGACACCTACCCCGTCCCCCTCCAAGCACCCACCCTACCACCTGGTTTCTGCTCACCAAGCCCACCTCAACCCCTCCTGCCAGTTCAAAGTCCCATTTGACTCAGGAGAAAATCAGATGCTCTGGACCCCTGGGGGACTCCCCGCTGCCACAGGGGCAGTAGACACAACATAAATCAGCCTGGTAGCTTCAAGCTATGATGGACGCAGGGGTGGGCTTCTCAGGGTTGCCATCAGCCTGTGGGAGGAGTGGAGGGAGCATGGGCAGTCCCGAAGAGGCGGGAGCATGGACAGCACACACCAAGGCCCTGAGGCAGCAGGAGCTGGGCCTGCCGGCCAGGGGAGGAGCCACAGGCAGGCGAGGAGGGGCTGCAGAGCCTGCGGGGACCCTGCTGAGCCCTGGGCCGCCGCTGCCTTCCTCCCCAGCTGCTCCCACTGTGGTTGCCGCTTGGGAAGGGGCTGCCGAGACCCCGCCCCCCGCCAGCCCTGCAGAGTGATTGGGGACAACTATACCTTGGGACCAGAGGAGGCCCCCAGCGCTCCCTGACATTGGGGCCAGCCCTGCAGGGGCCCCGAGTCCCAGCTCTGCGCCTGTCCCAGCCAGGACACTCAGTGGCTGCCTCAGCCTCCCATCCAGAAGCCGGCCGATGCGCCAGGCCAGAAAAAGGGCATGTGCGTGCCTGCGTGACCGGGCGTGGAGCCCTGTGAGTGTGTGCACACGTGTGTGCCTGTGAACGTGCATCCTTGCATGCACACATGTGGAACACGCACCTGTGTGTGCACCTGTGAGCAAGCAGGTGTGTGCATGTTGGTGTGTAACTTGGTGTGTGCTCCAGTGTGTGTATCTTTAGGTGCCTCTGCATGGACGGAGGTATGGTGGGTGTGAGCGCGTGTGCGTGTGCGTGCACGCCCCATGCAGGCCCTGGTCTAGGGAGACCCGTGTGCCAGGGCTCCAGGTGCCTGTGTTGTGTGACGCAGCTGCTGCCAGGCTGGCTCACCCTCCCCCCAGAGGGCTCGGCTGCGCAGGGGGGCCATGTGGAGGCTGGGAGTGGGGGGCGGTGACAGGGGAGGGGCCTGGGGCCCAGAGACACCAAGGGAGCGCAGGGGCCCCCAGGCTCTGCCCTCCGGCCCTCCTGCAGCTCCGGTGGCTGTGTGGGCACAGGTGTGTACCAACACTGGAGGTGTCGGCGTGGCAGCCTGTGTGCCGTGGCCGGCCACCAAGGACCGCTTGGAGGGGGCTGATGGCATCCCGGGGCCCCGTGCCCTGGGCTCCGTCAGCTGGCAGCCACTGCAGGGCAATGGGCTCACATGAATTTGGGGGATTCAGGGTCCCCAGTGGTGCTAAGATCCGAGGCAGGAAGTGGCCAGGGCCTGGGGGCCAAAGGGAGCTTGGTGGGTCTGAGCTGCTGCAGAGAGAAGGTGGGTGTGTCTGGAGTGCAAATGGGGTCCTGGGGTCCGCTGGACACGGCAAGCAGGCCAGACCCCGCAGCCGTAGGAAGGAGGGGGACAGTAGGTGATGCGGGGTGCTGGATGGAGGCCAAGGAGGGGCGGAGGCTGGGCAGGGAGGACCCCCGCAGGCATGCACACACGGGGACCCTCCCTCCAAAGGGCCTCTGTCTCACCTACTGCCGGTGTTGCCCCCGGCCGTGCGGCGCCTGGCGGCCAGCTCGGGCCGGGTGGGCTGCTGTCCACTGACACCCCTACCCCCGCCCGGCTTCCAGGAGAGTCTGTCCCTGAACCGACTACATGGTCACCAGGCCAGGCCTTGTGCCACTAGCTGGGTGGGAGGCATCAGTGAGTCCTGGGAGAGGGAGTGGGGAGGGAGGAAGACAGGCCAGTGCCGAGGGGACCGTGCCCCAGGCCAGGCCAGGCCACCTGCCCCGTACACGCCTCTAGGGAGGGTCCTCCCTGGGCCCACCACCCCCAGAGCCCAGTCCTGGGCCCAGCCTGTCTGGGCAGCCCCCAGGGGGGCAGCTGGCCACCCTGGCCGTGGGGGCGTGTGTGCGTCGGCCGGGCTGTGTCCTCCCTCAGGCCTCAGCTCCCTCACCCGATTCCCCCAGCTGCAGAATGGGGCTGCAGACCTCCGGGGGCCAGGGGGTGACTGGAGGGAGCAGGGAGGCAAGGGCACAGCCCAGTGGGCAGCAGATATACGGGGACTAGTGAGGGTGGGCGCAGACTTGCACACTGGCCACCTCCTGGAGTCTCATCTCTGGGGACACAGGAGCACCGGGTGGGGAGACCTGGCTTGGGGGCGGCTCATGGAGGGGCAAGCTGGAGGTGGGAGGGACAGGCAGGGGGCACAGCCGGCTTGCCCGAGTCCTGCAACGGCCCCGCCCAGCGCCCCCGTGGGTGCGTGCACGCCCGCGCACCTCCCCCTCGGGGACGGGGCGCCCGCTGCCGGCCGCCCCCAAAGCTTCTGCTCCCCAAAGGCCCGGCTGTCCTGGTGCCGCCTACCCAGCCCGCCCCGACGCAGGGTCTTACGCCCGCAGCTGCGGGCGCGGTGCTCCCCGACCTCCCCCTCCCGGCTCCCGCCAGAGCCCCACCTCAGGGTCCCTGGCTCCGCCCCCCCCCTGCCCGCGCTGGGCACCACCGCAGCCTCGGCCTGGAACTGTGCCTCCTCTCGCCACCTTCCCAGCACCCCCCATCCCGCAGGGGCTGTGTCCACCCCTCCCCAGCCCACCTGAGCTCACGGCTCCCAGAACCCCGCCACCTCTGTCCGCGGCATTCCGCAGGCACTGTGTCCCCTTCCCGGGCCCTTCTGGGCTCTCAGACCCTCAATTTCCCCAGATCCCCCCCCATCCCTGGGCTCACGCCTCCCCAGGCTTCCCCTGCCCTGCCCGCCCTACGCGGGTCCCGCAGCTGCTGTGGTCCGCCAGGGCCTGGGCTCGGCTCCCTGCGGGGAGGTGGGCAGGGCTTGGCCGGCCCAGGCTTGGCCCTTGGGGAAAAGCAGCCCCTGGCTGTGCCCCAGGAGGCGGCCCCTTCCCACCGCACCCCCGCCCAGCATGGCTCTCCCTCCCAGGCTGGTGGGGGACAGATGAGATCCCTCCCCTCTGTGCCTACCGAGCGGCTCCCACGCGGTGTTCTCTGGGTGTGTGTGGGGGGGAGGTTAAGGCCGGCTGGGGGCCAGGGAGTGGGGACTGTGTTGTAAATTGGTGGTCAGGGAAGAACTTGCTGGAGAGGAGCGGCTCAAGGAAGGACTGGCGGAGCCCGTGAGGGCGAGTCAGTGTGGACGGGGCTGGAGAGAAAGGCTGGTGGGCCAGTGTGAACATGACTGGGGGGAGAGCTGGCGGGTCAGTGTGGACGGGGCAGCGGGGGAGGGCTGGCGGGTCAGTGTGGACGGGGCAAGTGGGGGGAGGGCTGGCGGGTGAGTGTGGACAGGGCAGTGGGGGAGGGCTGGCGGGTCATTGTGGACCTGGCTGGGGGGAGGGCTGGCGGGTCAGTGTGGACGGGACAGTGGGGGAGGGCTGGCGGTTCAGTGTGGACGGGGCAGTGGGGGAGGGCTGGCGGGTGAGTGTGGACCTGGCTGGGGGGAGGGCTGGCGGGTGAGTGTGGAC